>JAJMKO010000034.1:63762-121164 GCA_030569275.1 [Candida] sanyiensis | reverse complement strand
CGCTTGAAGCCTTCCAGCAGTATAACAGCATGTCTTTCAAGGATTCAGATGTGGATCTTGAATCCCAGATCCAGTTTAGCGACTCGCCCGAGTTTGATAAGCTCGTGAACGAGGCCTCGAACCAGCTCCTCACTGTCAACAACCAACTGCTCACTATTGGCAAGTTCCTCAAGAACTTGGAGCGCAAGAACGTGAAGAATCAAGGAGGCATGAATGACAAGTGTGTCAAAGCGATCGAGAATGCCACCGAGCTTTTCAAACAGATGAGTACGACCACGAGTATGCTGATACATTTCGAGAATGCCGATTTGAACTCTGAACAGATCTATTCCAAAGAAAGATTGCAACGTGAGGTCATCACCAGCCTGGATGAGTTGCAGAAACTGCGAGACCGTTTCACCAAGATCTCCAGTGAATTTAACGAACAGGCAAAGGTCGCACTGAGTGAGGAATCCGCAGCAGCTGCAGCAATATCACACACCCCACAGAACCAAGAGCTCATCCTGGAAGAGGACGTCATCAACAACGCGGAGTTCCACTACCAACAAAACCTGATTAGAGAGCGCGAGGAGGAGATACAGAACATTGAACAAGGAGTGCAGGAGCTCAATGAGATTTTCAACGATTTGGGCCAGATTGTCAGCGAACAGGGCCAAATGGTGGACAACATTGAGTCCAATATCTATGACGTTTCCAGCAACACTCGGGTGGCTTCCAATGAGCTCACCAAAGCGTTGAATTACCAGCGGAGATCCAAGAGGACGACGATGTGCTTGCTGATGGTCCTGGCTGTGATACTGGTGGTTGTTCTTCTGGGTATTTTTCTCTAAAGAACTCTTTTATTTACAGACGTTTTAAACTATGTAGTGAGACATCTTTTTTTAGATCACAGTTTGAATGTGTTCTTCTCAGACCATCCTTTCTCCTTGAGCAATCCGGTCAATGGTCCCTGGCCTTCATAAGGCTTCAATCCACTGAGGTATGCCATGTATCCATCAGGTCCACAGACAATGGCCAGAGATGGTCCTTGTTTCGCACCCCTTTGGGTGTGTTGCACCTGTTCCAACGCGGTCTTGAAACCCGGATTGCCAGTAATTGTCCGATTCGAGCCCAGATTGGCCTCATACTGGACCAAATTGGACTCAACAGGACCAGGGATATTTGCAGGCGTCAATGACTGTCCCTTCTCTTGTACAAAATGATGGAACTTGGCCCTGTCAAGCTTCTCAAAGAAATAGAGAAAGCTCTTGAATGGGACCTCGGCGTCGGTCTTGTGCGAGTAGTACACGTCAATGAAGCCACGGTACGGATTGCGTGAGAGCAGAGTTTGCAAAACCGGTGCGATTCCTGTGCCGGCAGCGAAGAAGGCAGCGTCATCAGGCTTCAGTGGGAATCGTGGGTCTGCAGCGATGGAGCTCGGAAGATTGGCAAACTGGGGCCGTTCGTAGTTATTGTTGACAGTCTTTGGGAATTCGTAGTCAGTGAAGGGACCGCGCAACTCGAGTTCAGATCCGACAGGTCTCTTGTAGATCCAGCGGGCAACCTCGCCCTGGCTGTACTTCTTGATGTAGAGAACCATCTTTCCCTCCTTGTCGTCATTGCTTTGGACACGAATGATTGGGGAACCATCGGCAGAGTCATGTATCTCGAGAGGGAGGGGCGTGTATGATCTGACAACCATGATCTGCGGCTGCTTGACCTCCACGCTCCAGATCTTGTTGCCGTTCCAGATCTCAGGGTTCTCTTTTCTCCAGCGGTTGTACTTCGGCTTCAACTCGATGAGATAGTGGTCTTCATCAACGTCAATTTTTCTCGTGATGATGAATGGGATGAACTTGTTGGGGTGCAGATACTCATCGGGGATATTGTCGGTGAAGTAGTTGTAAGCGTAGAGGCCCCAGACACCCGCCAGCAGGGCAAGGCCCACTGGCAGGACGGGCCTCCAACGTGAGGCCGGTTTCAAGTCGTTGCGATCAGAAGGTGCATCTGGGTACTCAAAAGAGACACGCTGGTGCTTTTCCTTAGGCACATAAGGTTGTGTGGCCTTGGACGAGGACTGCTGTGGGGGGACCTGCAACGGCGGCATTGGTGGGGCAAAGGCCTTCGGCTTGGCCTCACCGTTGGGAGCATCTGGCAGGTTGGTGTCGTCGTTTTTGGAGGCAAATTGGCGGCTTCTGCCCGAGAGATGAGTCTGCACTCGCAGGAGACGCCTACTGGAGGCTCTTAGAAACATGCCTGCGAGGTTTTGATTTGGTTGGTTTCAGGTGCTGGTCGCGGGGTTCGAGTGCTGGTTTTTTTTTTTTTTATCCCGATTTGATCTGAAGGGGCTCAAAATGGCACAGAAGAAGAAAGGCTGCGCCAAAGCCCTCACTCAAGTTGTTCTTTATTGAAGGAGCCCCTAAGCAAGATGAACTGCTGGGGCTTCGAGAGCTCGGAGGAAGTCTGGAGAAGCCAGCTTGGGGGGCCAAATCAACGGTCGAGAGCGCGGGGAAAGAGGATATTATGTAATCCAGCCGCCTCTTGCCTCTTGGGTCCCTGGAGCCCCTGAGACTGTCATATACAACTCTACTTCCTCCGGGTCATTGCAATGCTAAGCGATCTCACTAGCTAGAGCGAGCTGCTTACCAATCATGCAATATAGTCCCTCAGTTCAAAGTTTACACTCGGCCGCCGCCTGCTTTTCAGCACACGGTTCAATTGGGCCTTCGCGATAAACAAATCAAACTCTTCACCCATCAGCCAAACAACCACCAAAAAAAAACCCCACCACCCCACCGCCCAATGACAGCCAAGATCGCACTTCTCAAGAACCTTCCCACGCACACAGAAAAAGTGTGGTGTGTGGCAGTGCACAGGTCGCTGCCATTGCTGGCGACCGCGTCCTCGGACCTCACTGCCAAAATATACAACCTGGAGAACTTCCAGCAGCTGGCCACCCTCGATGAGACACACAAGCGCTCGGTGCGCTGTTTGGACTGGAAGCCGACCTCCGCCGGTGCTGAGCCCTCGTTGGCAATGGGCTCCTTCGACTCGACGATCTCTGTCTGGGGCCACGACTCGGACCCTGATTGGTCACTGCTGGCTGTCATTGAAGGTCACGAGAACGAGGTCAAGTCGGTCGCATGGTCCAGGGACGGGTTTTATCTGGCGTCGTGCTCGCGTGACAAATCTATCTGGATCTGGGAGGCCGACGACGAGAACGAGGAGTTTGAATGCATCAGTGTCTTGCAGGAGCACACCCAGGATGTCAAGTGTGTTGTGTGGCACCCGTCGCAGGACTTGCTCGCCAGTGCCTCTTACGACGACACGGTGCGGTTGTGGAGAGAGGACGACGATGATTGGACGTGTGTCGCCACGTTGCAAGGGCACGAGGGCACCGTTTGGAGCGTTGATTTCGAAAAGGGCTTGCAGGACGAAGTCCCTGTGAGGTTGGCCTCGGCCAGCGATGACACCACGGTCAGAGTCTGGAAGCAAGTTGGATCAGAAGGGTACGGTGACGAGGTTTGGGAGCTGGACAGCGTTTTGCCAAACGTCCATTCAAGGGCGGTCTACGCAGTCGCCTGGTCTGCATCAGGGAAGATCGCCTCGGTTGGATCTGACGGGAAATTGGTCATTTACGAGGAGGAGAAGAACGGTGAGTGGGGCGTGTTTGCCCAAAGGGAACTCGCCCATGGTGTCTACGAAGTTAACACTGTGAAATGGGGCAAGGTTGGTGACCAGGAGCTGTTGGTCACTGGTGGTGACGACGGGGAGGTCAACATCTGGAAGATCTAGATCAATGATAGAGATAAGTTGGTTGTCCTTTTTTTGAACTTTGAGTAGGTACCCTGTCTGGTGTCCCGATTCCTATTTTTCGGAAATGCCCCCTCCAGCCTTTGCGCTAATATGCCCATGTTTCGGACAAGGAGCGAACCTAGATCACCAACCAAAAAAAACGTCCCCTTCAGACAAACCTGATATGTCAGACCCCGTGACTGGCGGCTTCAAACATAGCGAGTATCATCGCGAGACATCCTTTTAAAGCGGTGGGTTTCCCCCCACCAACCACCATTGGACCAGACTCCTCCATCCCCGCCGGAAGCTCATAGCCACGACGATGCCCTTCGATGTCGAACAAGTGCTGTCTCAGCTGAACAACAAGGAGAAAATCACCCTTATCAGTGGCTCTGACCACTGGCACACAGTTGCAGTGCCAAGACTCAATGTCCCTGCCATCCGGACAACAGACGGGCCCAACGGCATCCGTGGCCAGTTCCATTTCAACTCGACACCCTGCGCCTGTTTCCCTGTCGGGACAGCGTTGGGCTCCACTTGGGATAAGGAGTTGGTCCACAAACTTGGCGTTCTTTTGCAAGATGAGGCACGTGTGAAAGGTGCCCATGTCATCTTGGCCCCGACGGTCAACATCCAGAGAATCCCGAATGGTGGCCGTGGGTTTGAATCCTTCAGTGAAGACCCAGTGCTGAGCGGTGAGCTGGCCGCGTCGTATGTGCAAGGCGTCCAATCTTCAGGTGTCGC
Organism: [Candida] sanyiensis; assembly: GCA_030569275.1. Classification (NCBI taxonomy): domain Eukaryota; kingdom Fungi; phylum Ascomycota; class Saccharomycetes; order Phaffomycetales; family Phaffomycetaceae; genus Barnettozyma; species [Candida] sanyiensis. The sequence goes on along the minus strand of JAJMKO010000034.1, from coordinate 116,646 downwards.
AGCTACAATCAAGCACTTTGTCGGCAATGACCAAGAGAATGAGCGTTTCTCCTCCAACTCAATCATCTCGCAGCGTGCCCTGCGCGAGATCTATCTCAAACCTTTCGAGATCGCAGTTGAAAAGGCCAATCCTCGCGCTGTCATGAGTTCGTATAACCGCGTCAATGGCACGCATGTCGCCGAGAACCCTGAATTCTTGAACAAAATTCTTCGAGAAGAGTGGGGGTGGGATGGTTTGGTGATGAGCGACTGGACTGGTGTGTACACCACTGCCGACTCGATCAATGCTGGTTTGGATTTGGAGATGCCTGGCCCAGGCAACTTTAGGAGCGAGACCGCGGTGCTCCATTCGTTGATGTCAAAGTATATCAAGCAGGAGACCTTGGATCAAAGAGTGAGAAACGTTCTCAAATTGGTCAAGGATGCACAAGCGACACGTATCCCGCAAGACATGAAGGAAGGTACCAGGGATCAACCACAGGATCGTGCATTACTGCGTCAGGCCGCAGCAGAGAGTATTGTCGTGCTGAAAAATAGAGACAACATTTTGCCCCTCTCGCAGCAAAAGAAAACTGTCGTCATTGGTCCTAATGCCAATTATGCCGCCTATTCTGGTGGAGGATCGGCACTGGCCACCCCTTACTATGCCATTTCCCCTTTAACTGCCATCCAAGACAAGATCGGCTCTGAAAGGGTACATTTCGAGATTGGTGCCTATTGTCACCGGTACACCCCATCTTTGCAACAGGAACTGTGGTATGGTGGCAAGCTGGCCACCAAGATGGAGATGTATCATTTCCGCGGAGAGACTACGCCTTTCGACACAGTCGTGCTCCCAGACATCAACTACTTCCGCATGAACGACTACGTGCATCCTGAACTCCACTCGCCATTCTTCTATGCGACATTGACGAGCACTTTCATTCCTCGTCACACTGGTATGTATAGGTTTGGCCTCGCAGTTTATGGCACAGCTAAACTGTACATCAATGACAATTTGGTGATTGACAACGAGACCGATCAAGTTGCTGGTGAATCTTTCTACGGTTGCGGCACGCCTGAATTGCATGCCATCTTGGCCGTGGTCGCTGGCCAAGAGTACGCATTCAGAATCGATTATGGCTCAGCGATAACTTCCAAATTGTGTGAGAATGGGTCTTTCTTCGGTGGCGGTGGTCTCAGATGTGGAGGCTATTTGCTCCTCGATGACCAAGAGGCCATTGATCGTGCCGTTGCTGCTGCCAAGGGAGCAGATCAGGTTGTCCTTGTCACTGGTTTGAACCACGATTATGAGAGTGAAGGTGCCGATAGACCTGATTTGTGTATTCCAGGATGGAGCAACAAGCTGATTGCAGAAGTTTTGAAAGTGAATGCTGACACCGTTGTTGTGGTGCAATCAGGCACGCCTGTTGAAATGCCATGGGCTGACCAGACTAATGCTCTTGTTTGGGGGTCGTTTGGTGGTGATGAGGTTGGTAATGGTCTTGCTGATGTCCTGTTTGGCGATGTCAACGCGTGCGGCAAGTTACCTTTGACTTTCCCTGTGAAACTCGAAGACACCCCGTCGTTTGTCAACAACACTACATTCCAAGGCAGGGTATTGTACGGTGAGGACGTGTACGTTGGATATAGATACTTTGAGAAGGTCAAGAGACGTGCGCTGTGGCATTTTGGCTACGGGTTGTCGTACACGGAATTTGCACTCTCCGAACTCAAGTTGAATGTCATTGGTAACAAGTTAACGGTGTCGCTGAATGTCGCAAACGTTGGTGATTGTGATGGTAAGGCCGTTATTCAAGTGTACGTTGCGCCAAAGGAGAACCGTTTCAGACCAATCAAAGAGTTGAAAGAATTTGGTAAGAAATTGATCCGTTCCGGTGACTCTGAGTTGTTTGAATTCCGGCTTGCTGTCGACTTGAGTACCGCGTTGTTTGACGAGGAGATCGACCAATGGGTGAGTTTGAAAGGTGAGTATGAGGTGTTTGTTGGTCAGTCAAGTGGTGATTCGAGTGCTTTGAAAGCAGGATTTGTCGTCAGTGAGACCAAGAGGTATCTGAGGCAGTTAATCACCCCAAAGTAGCGTCGGAACTCGATGGGTGAATGTTCTTCTGTGTAGTGAATCTAGGAAATAGGGGTTTGTAGCTACGGACATCGGTCGACTGCACTGTGATGTATGGTTGAGTGGGTAGCTGCAACTCAGATGGTGAGCTCGACCAATTGCCTTACGAGCGTGAGGAAAACCAATGCATGTTCCGAAAGCTGTGCAGGAGGAAAATCAAGGCTGCAGCTTGCTGCCGCAGAATGGGTTGGAGGAACCAAACGTGCTTTGTTGTCATTGGTGGCCCAGTTTGCCCTATTTGCCCCTTCTGAAAGGTATTCTAACACCCTGTTGGGCAAACACTTTGCCCAACGAGCTGGAATCGACGACTCCTGGGAATCTTTTTGCGCTGTAGACCTGGAACTCATCGCTAAAGACGCTGATTGAGGCGTTTGTTGCCAGATTGGCGAAGCGGAATCTGAGCTTGAACGTGCCCTCGATGCGAACGCTGAGATCGTGGAGGATGAACCAGATGCCGTGGTTGCCTTGCTCGTCGACGAGCTTGAACGGGTTGACGACGCAGTTGCCGATGAGATTGCGCGTGGGCACATTGTCCAGCGAGGATTCCGACCCCAAGTTTGGTTGTTCGTTATTGTCCAGGGTCTGGCTCAGGGTCAAATTGCAAGTCTCATCGGTTGACCACAACTCGGCCATCAACACGAGATTGCCAATGTCGATGCTGTCGACGGGCAACGGAATTCCATTGGCTTGTTCCTCGAGCACCAGCTGCACAAACGGCGGCGGTGAGATTTGGCGCCGGTCCTTGTCGCCGAAACCGCACATGCGAGCCCTCACGGGCTGCTGCTGAATTCTCAATTGCCATGTGATGGCCATTTGTTGACTTTCAGAGAGTCCAGGAATCAGAAACCAAAAGGCGGAAGTCTTCGAGAGTGAAAGCACAAGCATTTAAATAGCTCACGGTGCATGACGTTAGTTAATTCTTTCAACCCTTGGCTTCGGTCCCTGCCATTTTCGTCGGAGAGTTCCTGCAGCATCGGGCTTAAAATTATGCAAGAGCGGCCTTTCAGGAATCTGGAATTAAAAAAAAAGAAAAGCTGGAACACTGAGTGCATTAATGCTCCGCTCGATGCAGAGTGGCTCGGTATATTATATACAGACTATATACTAATCTATTCAATCTATGTACATCGGTTTCTTCTCCAAGCTTGCGTTTGGGTCTCACTCGCGCTGCTTCAACTGCACCAGCCCGCCAACGCTATCCAGCACCACGCATTCGAACTGGCCAATCACGTCCCCGATCTGCGGAGGCTTCTTGTGCTCCAGCAGTTTCATGCGTGCAGACACACCATGCTCCTGCAGTACACCAAAAACAGTACCATTATGGGGCTTGGTGCTCACGATGAAATTTCCGAGTTCAGTCCAAGAGCCCCCGCTTTGATGCAGCTTCCTCAACTCCTCAATGACGTAGTACGCGCCAGACATACGTCCAGCCTTCTTGACGATGTCGCCCTTGGCCTCCATGTGCAACGCAATGGAGAAAGCCTCGTTGGGGCTGAAAATGGCAGGCTCATCGTTCAAATGAGAATGTATGTTGAAGTGGTTGACCAGATCCCCGAACCGTCTCAAGGGTGATGTGGAAGGCGCATATCCTTGCACACCCAGCATCAAGTGCCGTCTAGGAGCAGCACTGTAGTACGATGGCGTGATGAACTTGAGCGACCTCACCATGTCCGCCACACTGGGCATCTTCCCATGCTCCACTAAGTCACGGTTCAACTGGCCAATCATCGTCAGCGACGATTTGGACAGCGTCAGCGTCTCCATACCACGATAGATTCCAGGGATATCGTTCCTGTGCATCACAGCCGCAGCGATCCGGTTGCCCAGAATCATCAACTCCGAGACAAGCACCGTAGAATCGGTCTCCTTCTGCTTGTCAAACACAATCTCCGAGACACCACCGCTCTCGTCATCAGAAGTCACCAAATCGCGGTCATCAGGTGCCTTCACTTTGACTTGGCGACCAAACGACTCGCCAAACACCACAGCGCCGTCTTTGATCCGCAATTCACGCAGATACTTGGCCACATTAAACATGGAATGCAAGTCCGCGTGCTCAGCCAACACCGTTTCGTCTGTCTCATTGTCTCTGTTGCCTCCAAGCACTTCATCCACATCAGCATAAGTGTATTGCGGGAACGTTCTCACCACAGAAGCACTCACTTTCGCCTTTCCCAAGTCGACGATTCCCTGGCGCAGGTCAATGGGCACTGAGAACGTCAACGCCCTAGTGTCCTTGCCGTCGACTCCCAGTCCAGCCAAGTGGGATATCGACTTCGGAAGCATGGGCGACACAGTCTCTGGTTGATACACCGTCGTGCTTCTCTCATATGCAATCTTGGTCAAGCTCGAATCCTTGGTCATGTAAGACGCTGGGTCGGCAATGTGCATGTACAGCATGTACTTGCCCTCGCCGACACTCCTGATTGACACACCGTCGTCAATTTCATGGGCATCAGCATTGTCGATGCAAAAAACTCTCATATCACCTTGATCTTGTCTCTTTCTTGCCAGGTCATCGATACGCTCTTTTGTTGAGTCAACGAGGTCAATGTAACTTTGTTCCAAAGTCGCCTTAGCTGAAACTCCAGTGCCAGGCAAGCAAACTCTTGATGAATAATGCAATGGATTTGTCAGATGGGTCGTAATATAGCCGGTACGGGCAAGGAGATCATACACTGTGCTCTTCAAAATGTCATCCTGGGAGTGTGCCTTCATCAACTGACACACCAAAGTTGTCGATTTGGCATCGGTGATGTTGCCAACGGCGTATTGTTTGAGGAGAAAGAAGATTGGTTCCAAGTCGCTTGGGATGGATTTTGTGGAGGAGTTTGATGTTGATAGCATGAAATTGTGGAATCTCGACGCAAGTTCAGGTTCTTTTTTAAGGGATTCTGCCGCAGTATCCATTCGGCTAACGAATGCCAATGGGTTGACAGTCACTGATAATGGTACCAGTGTACTCCTCGACGAATATGTGGTGGACCACAGAGTGTTTTGTTTTCTCAACGCCAGCACAAGAGAGTAAAAAGAAGGGATATTGACTTCAGTGTGTGGGTCCAAAGAGTCAAATTCTCTGCCCAATGCAGCCTCGCCCTGTTTAAAGATGAACTCTGGACCCAACTCGTGCACCAATTGCTCAGAGACCTTCTCAAAAGCATCATCAAGATTCTTGTGTTTTTCAAACATCTCTTTGGTGGAAACCAAGTCAATAAACTCCACCGCTTTCAACAAAGTGAACAATGATATTTCACGTGGTCCATTCGTTTGCACAATTCTGTGAATCAACTCCAACTTCTTCGTCGTGTCATGAATTTGATCCCAGGCCTTGTTTGTGATGTTCACCAACGGACTCACAATCAACTTCCGTGCATACGCGTTGACAGTATATCTCTCAAACCCATCGCTGGTGGTCTTGATCGAGGCATAATTCTCGTCGCCGTCATCTAGTTTCAAGATGGCATGTTCGAGCCATTCCTTGGGTATCAGTCTAGGGATCCGAAACTTGACCGAGCTCTTCTCTAGGTAGAACAACTCGCCCAATTTGTTCATGAATGTGTATCTTGGATCATCAGCAGAGGAGGGCACCTCGACAACAACTGCGAGACCAGACTGGTTGAGTGATGTGCTTAGTTCGACAGCGTCTCCGACATCAAGTGGCTTGAACAAATCAGTAATTGCAACTTTCTCGCCTTTCAGGACGAAGTGTTCTTTCAAAAACTCCGATGGTATACCCTTGACCTTAATCCCTTGTGCCTTTAAACTGCGGATGCTTTTCTGGACATATCTGCTGTTGGGAACACTTACCACAGACTGTACAGTGGCACGCGAGTCTCGAATGATGGTTTTCAGATCTGTGGGTAGTCTGTGCCCCAATAGTTCCTCCTCGATCTTTCTAGTGTCTAATCTCCTCGTTCGCTGTTTCTTTTGACGTGATTTGATATGAGTGGCAATGGCAGTTGATCCGCTACTTTTCTCAGTAGACGCCCACCGAAGTAGGGTCACACGTGGCTTGAGAAGTCTCGCCTGGGTGGAGAGCATTCAATAGGGGATCAAAACCAAGGATTTTTTAAACTCACTGGGACTCGAGACAGGAAATGTGACATGAAACTTTTCCTCATCGCTAATCAGACCTCGGATGTTGAGCTGCTGATTATGTAATTGGACCGGAACGCTTCTCCCCGGTTATGAGTTTCGCGATCGGGAGTACGATCGATCATACATATGCACCCTTCCTATTGTCCAAATCAAACCTCTGCCGTTCTCTTCCATCAGAGATGTTGAAAACCTCAAGATCTGTGCTTAGAGGTGTCTATCTGAAGCAGACACGTCACACGGGCACTGTTCAAACCACCTCGTTTGACCCTAAATCGTTTGACATCAAACCCCATGAGACCATCTTCAGTGGCATCCAACCGACGGGTAAGTTCCATCTGGGAAACTACCTGGGAGCTGTAAGACTCTGGAGAGATCTTGTTGATGTTGCCCCCGAAGAGACCAATATCATTTATATGGTTGCCGATCTTCACGCCATCACGATACCCAAGAGCGCGAAAGAGTTGAAGAACTATCGATATGAGGCCATCGCCAGTATCCTGGCAACGGGTATCGACCATGAAAAAGCCATTGTCTACCATCAAAGTGCCGTATCCCAACACCCGGAACTGAACTGGATTTTCTCTTGTTTGACAGGTATGGGCTACCTCAACAGAATGACCCAGTGGAAGAGCAAATCCCAAGGGATGGAAAGTGCCAGTCTTGGGTTATTCGGATACCCGGTTTTGCAGGCTGCTGACGTTTTGCTATACAAAGCCGATATCGTTCCAGTGGGTGATGACCAATCGCAGCATTTGGAGCTGACGAGACACATTGCCGAACAATTCAACAAGACCTATAAGAAGACATTCCCTGTCCCAAGAACCATCTTGGCTCCAACCAAGAAAATTCTGAGTTTGAAAGATCCATCTAAAAAGATGTCCAAATCGGACCCTGACCAGACTTCTACTCTATACATCACTGATGAGCCTGAAGAGATCCAAAAGAAGATCAGAAAGGCTGTGACAGATTCCATCTCCCACGAATTCAAGTTTGATCCTGAGAATAGACCAGGTGTCTCCAACATGATCAACACCATCAGTGGTATCCAGAGAAAGTCCATTGAACAGGTTGAGCAAGAGATCTCACACATTGTAGATCATAAGGCGTTCAAGGATTACGTTACCGAGGTACTCGTGGAGGAGTTCAAGGCTCCTAGACTGAGATACAACGAACTAATGGGTGACTTTGGCTACTTGAAGCAGGTTGTTGATAAGAACAACGAAAGAGCTAGAGCTATTGCAGAGAAGACTATGCTTCAAGTCAAGCGTAATTCTGGTTTTGACTAAGTTTTTAATAAACCTGCATAGATGTATAGATATAGGTTCAATGTTAGAATGTACATAGCTTATTTGAATTGACTTAAAACAAATCGGTCTTCTCCAAGATATCCAAAGACTTCGCAAATGGAATGATGATTCTCTGCACGTTTCTGATGCTAGCACATGCAAAGATCAATTCTTTCAACAATTCACGCTTATCAAATGACAACAATTTAGGATCCCAACTTTGATCAATTGTAACAGGGCCCATCAACTCCTGGAAAATCTCATGCAATCTCGCTTTGAAACCCATTTCGCTGATTCTCTTGCAGTAAATCACCAAGTAGTTCTTAAACTCAACACTCTCTTTAAGGTGCTTTGCAATAAGAATTCTGTTCTCCAAATGCGCCAGCGAAATAGTCTTCTCAAGGTTTTCATACCCTTCCTTCATCAGCATCGTCTTGGCCATCTTCTGCAAGAATTTGCCTCTACCTCTTCTCACAATCTCATCGTTAGTCTTCTTCTCAAGCATAGTGATGACTGATCCAGAGAGTGCCTTGTTGTCTGTGGAGTCCCAGTACTGAGATCCAAAGGCCCACCATGAGTCACTGATCAGGGCCCACGAACCCATTTCAGAGTCGAACAGATATCCATTGCCATTCGAAACAGTGACAATGGGCACTCCCGCTGAAGAGACACCACACAGTGTGAGATTCTCTGCTCTTGTGAGCAAGTCAGGATTCGATCTTGACAACAGTGGATACAAAGAGGTTGGATCGAATACTGCCTTCTTGGACACAATATCCCAAACATAAACTTCACCAATTGAACTCACAGCCATGAGGTATTTCCCTTTGCTTTCCAAGAAACTCAACGGTGTGCCAATCACCAAAGGAGGTAATAGACGCCTTCCGCTGTCACTGTAGACGTATATGACACCTTCCAAAGTGGAAATGGCCCAAAAGATACCCTCACCACCAGTGGCTAGGCCAATCAACTTTGGGATGAAATCGGCAAATATCTGTCTCGTTGAGTTCTTGAGTAAGGAAATTTTGGTTGGTTTCTGTTCATTTCCAGAGCCATTTCGGATTTCTAACGATAGCGTCTCATCATTGGGAGAATCTAGGCCAATGTAGGAACGTACCTTTGGTGTAGAGATTCTGATCTTGGAGAAAGAGGTTGAGGGGTTGATGGCAACCGATCCAATGAACTCAACAGCCTCAATCTCCCGCTTTTTCTTTGGTTGGTCAGAGCTATTGAACTCTTCACGTCTCTTGAGGTCTTTGGGAACAGAGTAGGAGGGGAGATCGAATTCCATGGTCGTATGTGAGGCATTGGTGTGTGTTTCGTTCATGGGTTGAGTAACAGCAGCTGCCGGAGGCTTGGATCCATTCACTGTGGAGAGGAGCGTTGGTGCTATTCTCTTCTTGCCATCCTTGGTTATTATTGGTTGAGTTTTCTCCGCTTGTTCTGCTTGTGGCTCTGGGGTTGGTTTCGCAGACTCAAGTGGTGGTAGATCACTCGTCTGGTCAGCAGGAGCAGAGCCATTGATCTCTGTATTTTTAGAGACTTCATCTTTGATAGATATTGGGTCTGGTTTCACAACTTTGTCTTGCAGCTCTGTTACCAGTGCTTCAGGCGCCACTTCGCCAAGCTCCTCTTGCTCAAAATTCAATACCACTAAGGCATCAGTGGCAACATATAGCGTCAATCCATCCTGAGACCATTGGATGTCCTGGATGTGACCCATTGAGATATCGTTGGCATTGAGAAGTGGTCTCTGTAACGAAGTGTTCCACACGGCAAGTGATTTATCAGTTCCTGCTGAGGCCAAAATGTTATAGACCTTGTTGGTCTTCGAATCAAGGTATGTCCTTGGGTTGAATTGAACTGCGGAACAGAGATGACCCACCAATGAAAAGTCAGTTTTCCAGCTCTTCCGTGATATAATTCCAATTGTGTTGGCATGTTGGTCAAGGTTAGAGTTGGGCACGGCATATCGGTCACCGATCTGGGACCATGAGAATTTCAACGAGTCACTGATTGTCTTGAGCATTAGGGTTGCGTTGGAGATCTTCTTTGTGTGAACATCGTCATTGGATAATTGGATCTGGTTTATAGTTAACATCTTGTTGTGCCCTATTGTGGCGAGGAAGTTGTTGAAAGGGTCGATGCTCATGCTTCGTATGTCGGATCTGAACCCGATGGGTGTCAGTTGTTTCGATTCCTTGAGGTCAAAAGTAATGACTTTGTTGAGTGTGGCTAACAGTGCGATATCTCCCCACAGAGCGATCTCATTGATTCTGGAGTTATGTTCGAGGAGCGATCTCTTTTCCACAACATCGCCATTCCGTGCGATCTGGGTCTTGATGAAGCGGCCCTGCACGTCCGTCGACAGAAGAACATCGTTTTTCCAAAGCTTTATACCTGTGACAGCCGCTCCTTCGTGAATGTCTATCGTTTCTCGATCAACTCTCAGTCCATTGATGTCGTCCTGACTGGGTGTTTCCCTGTTGGCGACGTCAATGAGCCTGTCTTGGCTCCACATTGCAACGATTCCATCGCTTGTGCCTGCAAAAACGCGGTTTGAGTTGGGATCAACTTCGATGCAGGTATAACACAGTGTCTCTTTGTCATTGTCACCTTTCGGTACCTTCAGTAGACGCATCCTCGGGACTCTTTTACTGACCTTTGGCACACTTGAAATAAACACAAGCTACTTCAAGCACCTTGTATTCGCGAAAGGGAAAAAAAAAAAAAAAAAAAAAAATAAAGCTCAAGGATTCGCGGAATATTCCACAGATTGCAGAAAATTTTGGGATCAGAGGAGAGAGCCCTTGGAACAGGAAGACACAGGAATTGCAGCAAATCGGGAAGGATGTCTAAAGAGGAGTACACTAGCGACTCCGGCTCAGACTTTACTGGTATGTGAATTGGTCGATGTGTTGTTTGAAGGCGCCATTGCACTTCTCCCGATACGGTTTCTCTTGCACACCCGCCTCTCAAAACGACAACTAACTGAAAACAGAGCACTGGGTCGATTGGTTCTTAGGTACAAAGGGAAACGAGTACTTCTGTGACATCGATGTCGAATATATTACAGACAAGTTCAATCTGACGGGATTATACTCCGAGGTGGATAAACTGGCGCGCGTTGTCGATGTGATAACGGACAGCTTAAAAATGGAGGAGTTCACAGACGAACAACGGGAACAACTAGAGTACAGTGCTAGACTGCTTTACGGGCTCGTTCACGCCAGATTCATCCTCACTGCCCGTGGTTTACAGAAGATGCAAGAGAAGTACAAGAAGGCTGACTTTGGTTACTGTCCCAGAGTACACTGCAACCTGCAACACCTGCTCCCTGTTGGGCTCAGCGACCATCACGACATTTGTGGAGTCAAGCTGTACTGTCCAAAGTGCGAGGACTTATACAACCCAAAGTCTTCCCGTCACGCATCCATCGACGGTGCCTTCTTCGGCACTTCATTCCCAGGCATGTTCCTCCAAGGATACCCTAAGGCTGTCCCTACGCACCCTACAGACAGACACACGCCCAAGGTGTTTGGCTTCGCCATTCATGACCATGCAAAGCTGGCAAGATGGCAAGAGTTGCAGAGAGTCAAGCTCGAAAAGAGGCTGACTTCCAAGGGCATTGAGACCAGGGGCAATGTTCCCAACGGGTACATCTCTAACGATGAGGAGAATGACGACGATGCTAGATGAATAATGTGTGGCATATTATCCTTTCGACTATATAGACTTGTGTTGTGTGTGTGTTTTTTTGCCTCTGCTTTGTCAGCGTTACTGCATGCTCTGGGCTCTGGGCTCTGGTGTTCTGGGTTTTAACTTTTTTGATTTTCTAATGGATGTCTTTTATGATTCATCAACATGCATTTCGTTAGTGCAATTTACCAATTCCTAAAACTTCCTCTTTCCGCAAACATACTCAAATCTCCAAGGCACATCAAGCTTCCCCAATGCAACCTCCACTAGTTTCAACCGGTCTTGCTTGGCCAATTGTTTTTTTAGATCCTGGTTGGTCTCCACACGAACACATTCACTCTTACCATTAATGTCACCAAACACCTTGAATAGCTGGGTCCAGTTCCAGTTTGGAGCAATGTCGTTGTAACTGCTCGTCTCACCCATAATGGCTCTCTCAACGGTATAACCTTCATTGTTCAACAACAGAACGAGTGGCTTAATGTCGTATCTGATGTAACTTGTGAGCTCTTGGATGGTCATCTGCGCAGATCCATCGCCTTCAACCAAAATAACACGGCTTTTGGAGTTGGAATCTCTAACAGCTAGAGACACTCCGAGTGTGGCTGGGAGGGCATATCCAATCGATCCATAAAAGTTCTGAGATACAAGCTTACCGTTCTTTGGGATTCGAATCTCGGGAACAGAGAAGATGAACGAGCACATCTCAATCACAAGGATGTCATTTGGCTGTATAATGGATTGAATATTCTCGAGGAGGGACTTCTGAGTTATCTTGGTGTTAGATTCGGCTGTTGGAGCACGTTCCCGTATGAGTTTCTGGTATGAGTTGGTGGTGGCAGTGGAGGTTATCTTTGACGTGCGAATGATTTGCAAGATCTTCTCAAATACCACCCAGCCATTGACGTTTTCAGTGTACAGCTGACCATCCAAACTGACAAAGTCTTTTCCAATCTCAATGACATCAGAGACATGTGCCTCCAATTTCTCGTTATCGTGGTTATTAACCTCGTTGAAGTTGTAGCCTAGGTGGAGGATCAGATCAAATTGGGGCAAGTCCTGCACTGTACCCTCAGTGGAGAGCTTCCCACTGTAAGTTCCGTGAAACAATTCAGGGTTGCTACATTCATCGAGGCACCCTTTGCCAAGAGTGGTGCTGAAAGTGTGAATGCCGTTCGTGGAGACAAAATCGTTCAATTTCTTGGATTGAGGTTTGATTAGGGAATCCGCAAGGATGGCAAAGTTGGAGGACTCCAATTTCTGGACAATCTTGGAACTGATCTCTGCAGTTTGGACAGGGTTCTCATCGATTTGGTATAGTTGCAGCTTCTTGTTGACGTCAATGGGAATCTCAACGTCAGCCATGTCGACAGGTAGAAACAAATATCCAGGCTTGAGGTTCTTGTAAATGGTCTCAATGACGTTGTCAATCTGGTCCTGGATCTTGGCCAAATTGTCCCTTGTGATGCTGGCCTTCACAATGGAGAAAGAATCGACAATGTCTTCGTAGGCAAAGTGATCCTGCTTGTGGTCCCAGGTATGGGCACGAGTGACAAGGTGGTGCAACACTTTGGACTTTGTCTCCTTCTGGACAGTAGAAGACGTACCAACAATGTGCAAAACTGGTGAGTTTTCGACAAAGGCACCGTTGATTGCGTTGAGGGCACTGAGCTCACCGACACCAAAAGTGGTGACAAGGGCACCAAAGCCATTGATTCGGGCATATCCATCAGCAGCATAGCCTGCGTTCAGCTCATTACAATTACCAACCCAGTTCATACCACCAACGTGGTAAATGTGCTCCAAGAGAGGTAGATTGAAATCTCCTGGCACCCCAAACACAGATCTGAAATTTGGGATTTGAGATAGTCTGGTGAAGAGGTATGTTCCCAGAGGAACGCTCTTGGTCTGTTTGTCAACTGTCATTATGTTGTGCGTGAAGAAGACACTGCTGTAGGTGGCAGGCAAAGATCAGGGAATGTGGTCTCTTTTATATTCCCTCTCGAAGTGATGAAAGGGCAATTTTTCCAGTGCGGCAAAGGGCGGCTATTAGAGGCACACAGTCCCCTCATATCACCTTTTCGTACATAGCAAGAGTTTATTATCAAAGATCACAGGTGCCGTTTGGTGTTCCTGTTTCTCCTTGAATAACCGTGCGAGGTCTTATCGTGCTGTTGTCGATCTCTTCGAAAGCGACCAGTCAATACCAGGGCAATAAAACTCTATTGACCGATGATCCCATTGCTCTTTCAAGACCCTGTTTCTTCCCCCACAGGTTTGAAAAAAGTCAGCTCAATGCTTCTTGCTTTGCTCTTGACATTCCATGCGTGCGCTTGGGGCTGACGGGTATCATCGGTTATCATCGGCAACTCGGTTAAAGATGGCACTTGGGGTCATGAAGATCAGCAAACTGTGTGATACCATGCGTTTCGTCATGGCACTAACTCTAATTTGCAGCTCTTGATAGTCTCACAAATCTGTGGGAAATAAAGTATAGTGAATTCCTTGAAGTTATTGATTGGCCTGGGTTTGACTTCTCCCAATACCCCTCATTCAAACCTTGAATCTCAAGTAAAAAAAAATTGTGTGTATGAATTTAATCACTAAAGCTTCCGGTAAATAATAACTGGTGACATATCTTTTTACTTTGCTGGCTAGTCTCTAGCAGTGTCGCGTTTCAACAAGTCTAAGTCAGAGTTTAGCACACTTTCGAAGCATCACCAAAAAAAAATCTCTGGAAATGGCGTCCAATGTATTACCCGGCTTCATTCTCGGGGAAAAAAACAACAGAACCGGCACAGAACCACGCCTAAAACAACCCAAGACATCCTCAAGTACCCTTGAGTCGTCAACAAAACCTTCCAGTTTAGACCCCTGTTTGAAATAAGACACTCTCAGTGTCCCCTATCATTTCATTGTGCTCTGAGTCTTTACCGCTTTACAAATTGGCGTCAAAGAAGCACATCCTTTGAATCATGGCTGACAACAGCAAATCGCCATCAGGCGACGACGTAAACGCAGAGCAGTTGGACTTGTTGGTCGATACGACTATCAATTCTGCCCAAGAAATCCTCGCTGATTCCAAGGGCACTTCAGCAGCTGCGCCATCGTCAACGGCAAACCTCAAGACTTTCAATCCAGACCCTGTCGAGGAGAACGAGGTCGATATCATCGAAGAAGCCCCTGATGCTAAGTCTCCGGTGGATCAGCCTTCTCCTGAAGTTGAAGAACCCGTCGCAAGAGAGCCAACTGTGGCCTCGAATCTAGTGAATGAATCGGAAAACGATGTTCAAATCGAGGAACTTCCACAGGAGAAATCATTCAAGGTGGCTGAGGACACTCCACAGCCTGAATCGCCAGCTTCAGCTCACACTGAGAAAGCTCTAAATTGTGACTCGTCTCGTGACCTGGCCGAGACTGTCAATGAGGACTCAATCTCCTCTTTCCTTGACGTTAGTGTCACTTCGATCCACTGCTTGGACAAGCAAACCCTTCTTAAGCTGCAACAGAAGATTAAGGAATTCGCTGACCTCAAGTCTGACAAATCCATCCTAGAGATCAGCTCCCAGCAGACTATTCTGGAAAGCAACAAGAAGGCAGACCTCTTTCAGAAACAAGTCCAAAACCTGAAGACCGAGAACAAGAATCTGAAGGAGAGAAACCACGACCTCGAAATCGCCACCAATGATGCCAGCCGCAAGATCGCTGCTCTTGAACTTCAAAGCACGTCCAACAACTCAGATTTTGAACAAAGTCGCCTCAGAATCGACAGCATCTTGGCGGAGGAGCGCAGAACATTAGAACTCCTTGAAAAGAAGAACAAGGACATCGAGTCGCTCAACGCAGATTACAATTCCATTCAGGACTCTAACAGCACACTCAGAAAGGAAGTTCTCTCCTTGGAAACTTCCAATCAGACGCTTGCATCTAAACACAACCAGGCACAGTTGAAGATTCAGTCACTGGAAAGCCAGTTAGGTCTAGCAACCAAGAATCAGGAGTGGGTCGAGACAGAATTCACCAAGATCAATGAGGACTTTGCCAGGTACAGAAATGAAAAGTCCGAGGAAATCTCCTCTTTGCAATCCCAGGCTGAATCATCTAATTCTGAGCTGGTGTCATTGCGAGCCCGTTACTCTACCCTGAAGGAGAGATTTGATGGCGTTTCCAAGGATCTGGACAACTCTTTGCTCAAGGTCAAATCGCTCACTGATGAGAAGGCTTCTAACCAGGAAGAATTTGTCAAGGAAATGTCTGTTAAGGACAAACTCGTTGATCTCTTGAAGAAGTCCAGTGAGGATCTCAAGGAGAAGGTTAGTTATCTTGAAAACAAGTTGAGAGACTCCACATCTGGTGTCGCCAACGAGACTGCCCATTTGCAACTACATATCGAAGAGCTCGCTTCACGTCTTGATGAGCGTGAGTCCAAGATCACTGAGCTTGAGGAGACTGTGGATGAGCTAACCACCAGGGCTCCATCTACCGCAAGCGCCTCTTTCTTTGACATTCCGAAAGTCTCTCCATCAGCCCAGTCTGTTGCATCAAAGTACGATGGCATTTCATTGTCACAGCTGTACTCTGATTTCACCTTGGTCAAGAGACAACTCATTCAGGAGCGTCGTGCCAAGGAACGCGTGCAGAAGCAGATAGACGAGTTTGTTCATGAGTTAGAGCAGAAGGCTCCATTGATCAATGCCACAAAGGAGAGAACCGCTGCTCTTGAAAGGGAATTGGCTAATTTGTCGGTGATTTTGGAGAACTCGTCTAAGGAAAAGGAGGCGTTGGAGAAGAATAGCTTTGAATTGACCTCGAAGATTGTTGAGTTTGAGGCCACTTTTAAAACCTTGAATAAGCAGAAGGTTGATCTATCTCGCCAAGTTCAGACCTTGTTGATCCAGATCTCTATCCGTGGTGACTCTCATGGTCCTTTGACACCATTAGAGAAGCAAGCTATGCAGAGGATTTCCAACGGTGATGCTGTTGTTGACGAATCAGATACCGACAGACTGATTTCTGAGAGACTGGTCACTTTCCAAAACATTGTCGACTTGCAGACCAAGAATGAAGAACTGCTTAGATTGATCAGAGACTTGGGTTCCAAATTTGAGATGCAAGAGAACGATGCAAAGGAGAAACTTGCGAACTTGGAGAGTACTGCTGTTGCTGAGGCTAAGGAGGCTATTGCTGTTCTTCAGGATGAACTTGCATCTATTGAGACCAAATTGGAAACCATCACGAGAGAACGCGACATGTTCAGGTCCATGCTATCAAGTAAGACTCCAACCCCAAACATCTTGACCGGAGAGTTATCCTCAGATGCTGCGGCCCATGAGTCCATCGCAGCCCAGGGCCTAATCAAGGAGACCAAACAAGAGTTAGACGATACTAAGAAGCAGCTTCAAGCTCTAAAGGTTGAAGCCGACACAACCATCTCCATCTTGAACAAACAGATCGCCACTTTGACTGATGAGAAGTCCAAGCTATCTATCAGCTTCACAAAGGCTCAGTCCACCGTTACCTTGCTCGAGGAGAGATACAAATCCATTCAAGAGAACTTGAAGTTCTCTAAGGATGAAACTCAAGAACTACGTGAGAGAAATCAACAGCTGCAAACCAATTTGACCAAACAAGATTTGAAGACCCAACAGGTAGCCAACGATTTGGTTCAGTCCAAGTCTGTAATTGAGAGCTTGAGAGCTGAAGTTACTAATTTCAAGGCGGAGAAGTCTCTATGGACTTCCGTCGAGAAGAGACTCTCTAAGGAGAACTCCGATCTGATTGATGAGAGAGTGAGATTGAACACTTTGCTTTTGAGCACCCAGTCCTTGGAGAAGGAAAGAGAACAGAACCAGGTTGCTGCCCAGAATCGTTTGATCAAGCAGACTGAATCGCTTGAAACTGAGTTGGCCAGGCTAAGAACCCACCTAGATGAATCGCAGGCTGAGTTGAGAGATCTCTACCATAAGAGAGACACAGATACTAAGGCATACCAGAACAGATTGGACGGCTTGAACGCTCAATTGAATGAGTCCAAGCAAGAGCTGGCCGCGAAGGAAGGCAATATCTCCATGTTGACCAAGAAAGCCGAGCTTCTGTCTTCCAAGATAACGAATTATGAGTCCAGGTTGGATCAGTATGAGAAATGGTCTACTATTGCCAACACATCTACTGGTGACTCTTCTGAAAATGCTCTTGTTGTGGAGACCATCGCGCTGAGAAAGGAGCTTGAGGACACCAAGTCTGAATTGGAGGAGGCTTATAAGAGTATGGAGAGCTACAAAAAGATTGCACTGTCTTCTGAGGAAGCTTTGAAGAACATGAATGCTACAGTCGACAGCTTCAAGTCCTCTACTACAGAGCAAATCACCACTCTTCAGACCGAGAACAACAAGTTGACTGAGAGAATCAGCATCCTTGATCAACAGCTTGAGCACTTAAACTCCGAATTGAGCGAGTCCAAGTCTGCTTCTGCCAAGCAGCTGGAACAGGCCAAGATCGAAACTGAATCACTACGCTCCCAACTGGTCGATTCAGACAAGTTGAAACAAGACTACGACTCAAGAGTTGCCTTGATTGAGCAGTCCGAGAAACAGCACGCGACTGTTGCCCACGAGGCTCAGGCCAACTACCACAAGGAGCTGCAGAAGCATGCTGAGGTTTCAAGAGCAGTGTCTCAGTTGAGACAAGAGACTGTTGAATTGAAAGAGCAAATTCAAATCTTCTCTGCTGAGGCCAAGCAAGCCAGATCCGAGCTGAAGGACTCTCAAGAGAGTTGGGAGTCTCAGAAATCTATCCTAGAGGAAGAGTTGAAGCGAGCAACCACTAGAGTTGAAGACTTGAGCGCACAAAACCAAATTCTTTACAACCAGATTGACACACTAAGCCATAAGAACACACCTGGTGCTGACATTGAAGGTCAAGATCAGACATCTTCTGATGCAGAGTTGAGAGAGCTCATCGGTTTGCTCCGTCGTGAGAAGGAAATCGCTGACACTCAGCTTGAGGCGAGTACGAGAGATTTGAAGCGTGTCCGTCAACAGTTAGGTATCACCACCACGGAGTTGGACAAGACCAGATTGGAGCTTTCCAAGGTTGTTCAACGTGAACAAGAGGTTTCCTCTCTATCCCAAGAGCACTCCAAGTTGCTGGAGGAAATCAATCAACTGAACTTGTTGAGAGAAAGCAATGTCACCTTGCGTAATGAGTTATCCTCCAATATGGCCAAGGTGAAGGATCTTGAGTCTAAGTTGGACCAAGCCACGACTCAAGTTGACCCACTAAAGTCTGAGATCGCGACTTTGAAGGCTGAGTTATCTCACAAGGTTCAAGAGATAAAGCTTATTGGTGAGGAGAAGGATCGCTGGAAACAGAGATCACAAGACATTATGACCAAGTATGATCGCATCGATCCAGTTGAGTACGAGGACACCAAGAAGTCTCTGGAGGAGTTCAAAGAGAAATATAACTCGCTGCAGGCGAAGCACAACAAATTGAAGAGTGAGGCTCAGAATATTATCAATATTAAGAGCAAGGAGAGAAAGGATGCTCTTGATAAACTGGCCGAAACTGAAAAGATTGTTTCTCAACATGAGGGCGAAATGGAGAAAATCCAGAAGGAATCCAAGGAGAAAATAGAGAAGCTGTTTATTGAGGTTAAGGAACTGAACGAGAAACTCAAATCCCTGCCAAAGAGCAACAAGCAGAACGAGAACTTGAACAACAAGTTGAAGGAGAGGGAAGCTGAGTTGCTTAAGGCCAAGTCGTTTGAAAAGAAGTTCAATGATCTAAGCTCATTGAAGGGTAAATTGGAGGCCAAGGTTTCTGAGCTGGAAAAGGAGGTTGCTACCTTAAAGAAGAAGCATCAATCCAGATCATCTACCCCTGCATTAGCTGAGAACAGCAGCAGCAACAACAACACCAACAACAACGAGGAGATTGAGAAGCTGAAGGAGGAATTACAAAAAGAGAAACGGGATCTCGAATCCTCGACTGCTGAGCTAGCACAACAAAAGGAGAATTTGGCCAAGTCAATAGCTGAGTTTGAGAACCAGAAAGCTGCCAATGCTTCGGACAAACCCGACTCTTCTAACACCTCGAGCACGGAAGAGCTATTGAAGGAGCAGGAAACGAGACTTCGTAGAGGGTTCGAGGATGAGCAACAAAAGAACCTGGAGGTTGCTTTGGAAGAGCACAAGAGAAAGGTCAGAGCAATCTCTGCTGAGAAGGTCGAGAAACTCGCTGAGACCAGAATTGCTGCCGCCAGGAAAACTTGGGAGGAGGAGCGTGCCAAAGAGATTCAGTCTCTTGAGGCTCGCTTGAAGAACGGTTCTAAGACAGACCCAGCTGCTTTGGAGAAGGCCAAATCTGAAGGCTTTGAATCTGGTCGTGATGCGGCATTGAAGGAGTTTGCCATGAGAACCAAATTACTCCAGAACAAGGTTGATAAGCTCACGAAAGAGAAGAACGATCTTCTTTCTAAGGTCAACAGCATCCCTGAGACTCCACCAAAGCTGGTTGCAGCTCCATCTTCTGTTGCTCCTAACAGCGTCGTTGTTGACTCTGTTGTATCGACACCAAACTCCCTACCAGAAAGACCAGCCACCGAGAACTCCCTGAAAAGACCAAACGAGGAACAGATTGGTTCGACAGAAAAGAAGTCTAAGAGTGACTAATGTGATTTCTTGAAATATAGAATGTTTGTTTTAGTTTTAAATCCAATTTGGTGTACAGTAGTCTTGATAAAGCTGGCAAATCAGAGCCCCACGTACGGTGTACCAAGCCAAGGTTCAGAACCTGGTTGAGTATCAGCTCTTACTCCTGCTGAAAGGAAGTACTAGATCTTCCAAGTATCCAACTGAAATTATTAATCTTGATCTAGGTTGGCTGTCTTTCTCATACGCAATTCAATATTTCTTAGTTTGGGGATTCAGTGATTCTTTCCCGCAGCTATTGTGGCTGTCAGAACCAACCCTACTATTTACCGAGAAATGTGAAAGGCCCCATTTAGTCACATGATCTGTATTAGGGCTTTCACATCCTTTCACCATTTTCTAAAATACGTGTCTTAACCAGACAAGGAAAAGCATGGGTGGGAACTCTTTTCTTAGTCATCCAAGGAAATTCGCGGAACTCTCGCCTGTATTGGGGGTGAAAATTCGCGAATCCCAGTCCTAAGCAGAGAGGACGCTGAAAATAAAACTTTCCTAAAATCTTCATCACAAACCACCCACCAACTCAACTAACAAAAATGCAAATGTAAGTGGCAGCCACTGCCAGAGAGGAACAGTCCAATACTATTACGCTAATCTATGAGCGAAGTACACATCATAGCGAATCCAAAGCGCATCTGTTGAGCCAGATAACATCAATCTTTGAACAAAAAGATCCACGCACAACACAACGCACAACACAAAACCTTCGAGCTTATCATCCAGATATTCAGAACATTTACCAGTACTCGCACTTGCGGTCATTCTTTCAGCGAACACGAGCAAAGCAATCATTGGCACTTGGCTGGTCAAAATAATTTATACCCAACGCCCACGCAATGGTTCGGTTTCTGCACTCCTCTCTTTCTATTCCGAGTTTTCGCATACTAACATTACACAGTTTCGTTAAGACCTTGACTGGTAAGACCATTACCTTGGAGGTTGAGTCCTCTGACACCATTGACAACGTCAAGTCCAAGATCCAAGACAAGGAGGGTATCCCACCTGACCAACAAAGATTGATCTTTGCTGGTAAGCAATTGGAGGATGGCAGAACTCTTTCTGACTACAACATCCAAAAGGAGTCCACTCTTCACTTGGTCCTAAGATTGAGAGGTGGTATCATTGAGCCATCTTTGAAGGCTTTGGCTTCCAAGTACAACTGTGAGAAGTCCATTTGCAGAAAGTGTTACGCTAGATTGCCACCAAGAGCCACCAACTGCAGAAAGAGAAAGTGTGGTCACACCAACCAATTGCGTCCAAAGAAGAAGTTGAAATAGTCGGTTTCGCCCCAGTTTATGCTTATATATTGGAGTGTTATTGGAATTTGTTACTTTCAATTTGACTAATTTGTACAGAATGCTATTGTAATATCTAGCTCATCATGATTTTCTCTCCACCAGATCAACTGCACTAGGCCTTAAGTATAATATGCCATTCCTTTCTATCCTAAGCTATACAAAAATGCCCAAACCCCATTAAACAAAACAATGCGCAATCCCTCATAAAGTATAACCTTCCTTGAAAACCCTCTCCCTCATTCTGTTCTTTCTAGTAAAATATATCACAACATCTAGTCTCCAGGAGTAGACACCATCGGGCTATCAAATCCTGGGAAGAACTCAACCATCACACTTCTCAATTTACTTCTTCTGATAGGCTTGCTCAAGAAGCCAGACATACCGGCCTCAAGACAAACCTTGACGTTACTTTCGTCAGCGAATGCTGTCAAGGCAACAATTGGACCGATGTATCCCATGTCTCTAATGGACTTGGTTGCCTGCACACCGTCGACGTTTGGCATCTGCACATCCATGAAGATAATGTCATAGGTGCCTCCATTGAGTTCCTTCGCGAGGGAGTCTTGTACATGGTTGATGGCATCGGCACCATCAACTGCAATCTCCAGGTTCTTGAGTCCTTCAAGATGCAGCATTCTCTTGATAACCTCCTGGTTCACAGCGTTATCTTCAGCAACAAGAACTCTTAAATGACTGAAAGCATGTTCTGACGACTTCGAGCTGGACGAATAGATTGAAGTCTTGGCGGTGCCCCTTTTGGAATCGATTGGTGTGAAATAGTCCTCTTTGCCTGTCTGAATTGTCAGTTGCAGTTTAGAGCCACCAAGAGCCTCTTGTGAATCCTGTTTTGTGGTGTCTTTATTGATGGAACTGTCAACAGACACATCCTCACAAGCCTCTGTCGCTATTTCCGTCTTTGGATCCAAGATCTGTACCTTTCTGTTCTTCTTGGAGTCAGCGTTGAACTGATCCTCGTAAAAATTAGTTGTTTTCTCGTCAACAATGATCTCCTTAGTCTGCAACAAAGGCAGTCTGAAGGTAAACTTTGAGCCAACACCAACGGTGGAATCCAGCGTCAATACACCCTCCATCATAGTGGCAAGCTGGCGACAAATTGATAGACCCAGTCCGGTACCACCATGTTGTCTTGAAAGCGATTGATCACCTTGAATAAATGGTTCAAAGACCTTCTCTTGGAACTTTGGCTCAATACCTGGACCGGTATCCTCAACTGTTATCTCGAAAACGTACATCTTTGGCTCCTCAAGATCCCTGACCTTATGGCCATCGACAAGATCTGGGTCACTCGTCTTGAATTGGGACTTGAAGACGTTGTCATCGTATGAGGAGGTGGAGGCGGTGATAATCGAAGTGTTGTCCAAGTCGTCAGACTCTTCCTTTGCTCCCAGAGAACTATCGGAGGTAATGTTCTCCGAGCCCAGTGGGGAGTCAAGTTGTTTCTTCTCGTTGTAGTCGCTGCTTCCCACTGTCTCCTCTCCGCTTGGGTAGATGTGTTCATCCTTGATGAAAACCTGCTTGTGCTCGTACTGTGCACTTCTCTCTTCATCGTACTCACCAAGTCGGTTGATTCGCACTTTGACTCTTCCATCCACTGGGGTAAACTTCAGAGCATTGGACACCAAGTTCATCACAACCTGGATGATTCTGTTGGAATCACCGTACAAGATCATCTTCCTCACGTCGTTAGGGAAGATACTGATTTGCAGGTTAACGTGCTGGTCCTTGGAAAGTTTGCCAAAAATGGACTTGATCTGTAAAGCAACCTCAGTTGGATTGAAATTAGACTTCTCCAATTTGGATCTTTTCAGAGAATTCTTAGAGAAGGTCAATAGCTCGGTCAAAATGTGTAGCAACAGTTCTCCTGATCTGAAGATCAATTTCAAAGATTCTTGGATCTTGGACTGGTCGTTCTCCGCCATCGAAATCGCAGTCATTCCCAAGATACCATTCAATGGAGTTCTCAACTCGTGTGAGATATTGGCAATGAAAACTGTCTTGGCCTCATCGGCAGCTTCAGCTTGGATCTTGGCTGCCTCGAGCTGCTTGGTTCTTGCCCTCACACGGTCTTCTAATTGAGAGTACTGTCTGTCCAGTTCGTCAGTCATCGCGTTAAACGTGTCTGTTAGCTTGGACAATTCATCTTCAAAAAATCTTGTGTACTTGGGTACCCTTGCCTCTCCTATATATGTTGGATGGTGGTAATTTGAAGGGTAAGAGCCGTTGGTTGATGTCTTGTTCATCGGTGAGGTTGGTGTATTTGGTGTTATGCTGTCATTGGTGTGGGTGTATAATATATGTGAATGCGTGAAACTGTGTCTGTTGGATGAGTATCCCGATGATGTATCCTTTTCTCTTCCAGGGTGGAGTCCTCTTCCAGTTGAAATTGTCTCTGTGGCCTTCTGCAATCTCAGGATAGGCTGGGTAGCCCAATGTGCCAATGGGAATGTGCAAACGACAATTAATGCAGCTGTGCCAATACAAACTCCAACCAAAATCTTTGTTAACTGGTTGACTGGCTCCAAAAAAACATTCTGAGACTGCTCAATAATGACACCCCACTGAGTTGGATCGAAGTCGACTGGGCAGTAACCAGCAGCTATACTGACACCTGTCTCGGACTTGGTGGAAGAAGTTGCTCCTGACTTACCCAGCTTCAGGACTTGGGTAGCAGCATATGAATCACTCAAGTTAAAAACTTCATTCAATGAACTCTCGTCTCTATTTACTGGAGTCAGCACGTATCGGTAAGTACCGGGTTCGTTTGCGCTGTTATCCTCAACCAGTACAACCGTGGCCTCGGTAAAGTTAAGAGTAGAGCTCAAACTCTGTGCACTCATGACAACAGTAAAGTAGCCAGCCAAGTCCTGTGTGTTGACGATGATGGACGCCGAAGCGTATACCGGAATGGTCATGGACATGACGTAGTCTGTGTTGTTTAACACGGGGCCAGTGAGCAGACCTTGTTTGTTCAAGCTTGATGGCACCGTTCCGTTCTGAGAATTGAGGGTGTCCAGAGGATACAGTTCATTCAAGATGTTGTCAGGGACCACAGCGTTCGACCAGCTGGGGTCTGAAGTCACGACGTTGTTCAACCTCGAGTCGTAAACCTTAACATTGGTGAAAGTGTTTGAGGACGTGAGGAACTGCTTGATGACGTCTCGGGCACCATTCCAGTTTGAATCAGAGTTGTTACCAGCTTTGTAACTCACCAGTGACGTCTGAATCGGGTCTCTGATTCCCAGCCAATATGCTTGAAAGTATAAATAGTTGAGGTTCTGTTGGACCTGCGAGGCCTTCATCTTAGCAATAACCTCCAATCTGTCAGATCTCATGTTTCTGAAATTGGTGGAGAAGTAGACACCAGTGATGACAGATAGCACTGTTAGTGAGAACAACGAGACTATCAGCACCAGTACCACCAGCTGCAGCCTCAGCCCGATCTTGAACACCTTCATGGCGGAACGAGGTTGACAAGATGGCGAAGCGGCAAGAATAGCAAAGCCAAAGGTGTCGGCGAGTGAGCTTCAATAACTCTTGAACAAGGCGGGTAGAGCTAATAGCTAGCTAGTTCTTCCTGTGATTTTTGGAGCAGGGTTGTCGATGGCTTTAGCGGTGTCTCTCTATACGGTTGTTTTTTTTTTCTTGTTTTTCGCGAAAGAGCACCGCTAAAACAGGTCGGGATTGACACGTGACAAGACAGCAACCTCATTCCGGGATTACGAGCCCCGTGCGAGCTTTCTTAGCTCTGGTTCCCCTCCTTCCCAATCGGGGTTTGACACTATCGCGCTTTTGCGTTGTGTCAAAAAAAACGAGAAGGTTGCCTTATCTTCAAATCTTTCTCCTTCTGCCCTTCAAAAAAATTTAAAACCGCCAGTTGCCATCAACTGAGCAGTGAGTACAAAAAACCAGCGGAAAGAGTAAAGCGCCCCAATCACAGTTGAAAGGACACGTCTGATTCGTTCGATGAGTTCGTCGATCCACCAGCCAACGCCAAATTCCTCGTTGCAACGCCGCGGGGACGGCTCCAGCAGATTCTCTTCGAATCGGCTGCTCGCGTCGCACCATTCAGTACTCGATCTGCTCCACCAGAAACAGAGTTACGACTCTTCTCCTGGTCTGTCTTCCACTCCGCGCTTCACTCCAAATCCTAACTTGGACAGCAAGTGCTACGGCATTCCAGCGGTCTCCTCATGGCAATCATTTGGTGACTACTTGGTTTCACGGCCAACGAGTTCAGTATTGTCTAACTCCGATACAGAGGACGAGAAGGCAGACAAGACAGCCAACACGGTTCAATTCTCGGTCCCAATGCTGCCGGAGTATGTCGATGACGAGGACGATGATCTGAAAACTATTGAGATCGGCATGAACGATGGCAGAAAAAGCCACAGATTCCCATTCAGAGGCTCGTGTTTGAACGCGTCTACAGATGATTCCACGTTCATTATGCCACAGTTCACCGACAGCTTCATTGACACCAGCCCTGACCTGGCCAAAATCCTCATCATTGGCCATAGGAAGTCCAACTTCTTCAAGATGCTTGACGAACCTTTGGCTTACAGATTCACGTTGAACGTCAAGGACTCATACAATATCATCATGATCATCTTTGATGGCTTGCTCAAGATCGGCAATATCCTGAACTTCATCAAGCAGAACCACGACAGCTTGCATGACAAGCTCTTCATCCCGATCTTCAAAAACATCAACCAACATGTTGTTCACAGCATCATGGATTCTCACAGATTGAACCTTCTTTGTCCTCCAATTGACTATGATAGCCAGGCACAAGTGGACAGCTTACTTGATCTCTTGAGTCAAGAGTTCACCTTGAAGGATTCTTTCTACCCTATGAAGTCATTATCTACAAAGGAGTCCACAGTTAAAGATGATCTACCTCATCACGAATATCAATTAATCAGCTTACAGGGCAATTTAAACTCCCAAATAATGTCAGAGACCCTCAAGCCTCAATCGAGCGTGTCCATCTATCATAATGCTTTGGACAAGTCCCATCACGTTGCGACAAGAAACCAGCTAATTGTCAAAGCGAACTCTCATGAGACCAGAAAACAAAGACATAGAGCTCAAAAAAAAGCTTCTGTGTTGTTCTTGACTGTGACATTGTCCTTGGGTATCGGTATCGGCATCACCGCGGCCTATGTCCTCACACGCACTTTTGCTCCTCCTACTCCGCCACCACCAGTTGCTACATCTCTGCTGAAGGACAAGAGTCCAACAATTGAACTCTTGAGAAAAGGTGCTAGTTTGATGAAAAGCAATCTAATTCACTTCAAGCAATCTCTTTCAGGTACTTCAAGGGCTGTTTGGGGAGAGTTGAAGATTGGTCTTCGCCAGTTTGCAACTAGGTGGGATGACTGGATCTCGAGGGTTTCAAAGGAGGGAACAACGCAAGGACCTGTGATGATGTGGCTTTTATGAACTAAGCTTTTTGCAATATCCTTAAGCTCGACTAATGGTGAATGCTACTTAATATTTTTTCTTACCTCTGTAATTGTCAAGTATCGCTTTCCTGCAATCGTCCTACACAGACCTAAATGGATCATGATATACTGGGAACGCGCACTAATACCACTTTCTGGTTGGTGTGGACTTCACCTCACAGTCATTCTTGCAGTCAACATTCTTGCAGATCTTGCAGCTCTGCTCCAAATTCGCTTGCATCGCCGTTGGTGTGGTCTCTGGGGTCTCGACTGGTGTCTTATAATCAGAAGGGATGTCACCAGCTTCTAGCTTCGACGTGAGTTTCGCAATCTCCAGTTTCAACTGGTACTTGCGGAGTTTGTTCTCCTCTCTGACTGCCAACTTGTGGTTGAGCTCTGCAACCTCCTTTTGTAACAAGAGGACCTCTGCACTCTCAGCTATGGTTTCATCAACATCAGAGAGCGAAGCCTTCTGGGAAGATTGTGGGATCCGTGTTTGTGATTCATTCTCCGCTGTTGATGGCTTTGTTGGTAATCTTTGTTGTAATGTCAGCTGCTTCAAAAACTCAATCTCGTTGAGCAAGTGCTTGATCTGTGATCCAAAATCTGAACTTGGTGCATTCTGTGTGGTGCTTTGGTCAGCATCGTTCCTCGACTCGGCAATGGGAGGTTGTTCCAGTTCTTCCCCAAAAATATCCTGAGTGTCCTCAGGGTTGAATCCATACTGGGCTTCTTTAGGTTCATTCTTCATATTCTTTTCTTGTAAGTTCTCAATCTCTCTTTGGAATTGTCTGTTTTGCCTCTTCAACTCTTCAATCTCTTCTCTCTGTGCCTCCTGCTCCTTGTTCAAAAACTCATTCTGATCCTTCAAGTTTCCCAACTTCCCGTTCAACTCGTCATTCAAGTCCTTATATTTGGCCAACTTTCTCTTTAGATCCTCTGAAAGTGATATGATCTTCTTGTTCTGTGTT
Organism: [Candida] sanyiensis; assembly: GCA_030569275.1. Classification (NCBI taxonomy): domain Eukaryota; kingdom Fungi; phylum Ascomycota; class Saccharomycetes; order Phaffomycetales; family Phaffomycetaceae; genus Barnettozyma; species [Candida] sanyiensis. Next base: position 88,999 of record JAJMKO010000034.1, on the reverse strand, counting down.
TGTAGTGATTTCTTAGTTTCAATCAACTTCTCGATCATGTTGGCCTGGACCTTGAAGTTGTCACCCACAGGAACCTCGTTGGAGTCAATGTTCTTGAATAGTCTCGTGTTTGTAGTGCTGTTAGATTCCGGGGACTGCTTCTTAGTTGGGGACCGCATGTCTGTGTACTTGGCGTAGAATTTTCTCTGGCGATCAACCAGTGCTGGTGATTGTGGTTTGGCATCGTTGTCGGAAATCCCCTTGCGGCCAATCTCTATGGAATCGTCAAGGAAGGCAAGCTCTGATTTAAATTTCAGTGGTGAAGGAGAGTAATCCATAGCTTCTTAGCTGGCAATATGGGGAATTCTAGCAGGTTCGTTGCCGCAATAATTACGTGAGTCCGCTGTGGAGTGTTTTGTTTTTGTTTTGTTGTTTTTTGTTTTTGTTTACGAATCGGTTGGGCCACCAAATAATTTTCGCGCTTTTCGCGAACCTGTGGGGCCTTGTATTTCAGCAATGCTCTCTAAGGTCCCTGTACGCCACCGAAACTACAACAATCCCAATCCGATCACAGCCACAATGCAGTATGTTGGCAGGGCTTTCGATAGTGTATCCAAGACTTGGAGTTCTATTAACCCATCCACGCTTTCTGGCGCAATTGATATCATTGCCGTGGAGAACGAGGCTGGTGAACTGAGCTGCTCTCCTTTCCATGTGCGGTTTGGGAAGTTTCAACTGCTACGTCCATCTCAGAAAAAAGTTGACTTCATCATCAATGGCAAGCTGACAAACCTACCAATGAAGTTGGGAGACGGTGGGGAGGCTTTCTTTGTGTTTGAAATGACCAAGAATGCAGACATCCCTGAGGAGCTCATCACATCTCCTGTCCTCAGTGCAGCCTCTTCGCCAGGTTCTTCCCCTCCTGGATCTCCGACTCCTGGGGCCCGAAACAATAGAGCCAGAGCAGACAGTTTCCAGGAACCTGAATTCTTGGATATTTCCCAGTCTAATCCAGAGCTCGACAAGATTCGAAAAGAAGGGTCTCCTTTGGCCCTGTCCCAATCCGACCCTTCACTGCCACACGTACCAGCCACTCCTCAAAATTCAAAGTCGGAGAAGATCAAGAAACTATCGAAGAGACTCACTAGAATCAATATCCCTATCAGACTGGATGATAATGGCGATATGCTGCTTGATATGGATGGCTATAAGTCCAACGACCAGAACCAGCATAACTCTGATGAGGTTCTCAAGAAACTGCTGTCAGAAGAGTTCGGTGACGACGTGGATCTCAAGCAATTCGTCAAGGAGGACCAGGACGGTAATATCAAGATCATATCCAATGACGACCTCACAAAGCATACCCTTGCAGATCAACTGTCTCCTGAACTTGGCTCATTGTCGGAAACAGAGCCAGGCACACCAACCCCACCACCTACCCAATCGAGTGCAGAATCCTACTACAATTCAGAATCAGATTATGAGCTAAACAGCAGCTCTGCGTCCTCCACAAACTATGTCAAGACACTTCGTTTGACCTCAGAACAGTTGAAGTTCCTCGACTTGAACCCAGGGGAGAACGACGTGCAATTCAGCGTTGACAAGGGCAAGGCCGTGATTAACTCCAAATTGTTTCTCTGGACTCACAAAACTCCGATAGTTATCTCTGATATTGACGGCACAATCACCAAATCGGATGCATTGGGCCATGTCCTGACCATGATTGGTCGTGATTGGACCCACTCAGGCGTTGCTCAACTGTTCCAAGACATTTCTCAGAATGGATTCAATATCATGTACCTGACAGCAAGATCTGTGGGCCAAGCTGACTCGACAAGAAGTTACTTGCGGTCCATTGATCAGCTTGGCGTTGGCCTGCCTGTTGGCCCTGTCATTTTGTCGCCTGACAGAACAATGGCTGCGTTAAAGAGAGAGGTGATTTTGAAGAAACCAGAGGTGTTTAAAATGGCGTGTTTGAACGACTTGAAGAACCTCTACCAAGGCGTGGACAAGCCATTCTACGCTGGTTTTGGCAACAGAATCACCGATGCATTGAGTTACAGATCTGTGGGTATTCCAAGTTCAAGAATCTTCACCATCAACCCAGATGGTGAGGTCCATATGGAATTACTTGAGCTGGCTGGATACAAGTCTAGCTATGTCTACATCAATGAGTTGGTTGATCACTTCTTCCCTCCAGTTCAGCAGGCTACCAATGAAGAGGGCTACACTGATGTCAACTTCTGGCGAGATCAATTGCCTGAGTTGAGTGACGAGGATGGCGAAGATGAGGTGACTACCGGTGAACAGACCAGCAGCTCCATGTATCAACCATCGGTGAGACTCATGCTTGATGGCCTGGATGACGAAGACTACATTGAGGATGAAGATGATGACTATGTCGAGGCTGAAGACGATGAGTTTGACGATGAGGAGGAGGAGGAGTACTATGACGATGATGCCGATTCAAATGGAACTCTTGGGTCTGAGGACGGTTCCTTTGAGGATCTTGACGAGGAAGAGGATCTCGACAGAGACCTATTGGAAGAAACTGACGATGATTCTGTTGCGCCCTCCTTCTCTGAACGTGGTATTGTCCCAGGAATCAGCAGACACAACAGTTTGCCATCCATCACTGATGCCAAAGCTGATGGTGATATCATCAAGGCCAGTGATCTGGTGAAGAACTTGCAAATAGATGAAAGCACTCAATAAATAAAATGCATGATATACTACTTGGGCTATAAATAGTCGAAAGGGTAGCAAACCCTCGTCAGATGTACTCTAAAGTTATATATAGAGCGACCCAGGATTTGAGCAAGTCGCCGCTTTATTATTGGGTACAGCGATAAGACTCCAGCTCTCGCGAGAGCGCAGACAGGGTGCGCACTTGTCTCAAAGGGTTGGTTAACATCAAAAAAGTAGTGTCACTTCACGCATATGGTTTAATCTCTTCCTCAACAAGGTCCCATAATTTCTGGGCAGTACCGTTGGTGGCACCCTCTTTGATATCCGCTCTGACCTCTCTGAATGAGCCCCAAGGCGCGATATATCTACCGTTGTCCTTGGTAGTGATACTCGGGTGCAGGGCACCAAACAATTCGGTGTAGGCACCATAGACAGGACCGTACGTCATGTGTTTGTAGAGAAAGCTGACCAGCTTTGGCAAGTCCCTACCCAAGTCACTGCTCAAATATCCAGGATGAACAGCCAAGCTGACAATGTCTGGATTTTGTGAGCCATAGATGTGGGACTGGTAAATGTTACCAGCTTTACTCTGACCATAAGCTGCCATCGACGCAGCGATGGAGGCGTCCTTAAACCCACGCTCAAAGTCGATACCGTTTGTTGGAGAACCCAGGTGGGCCGTAGAGGAGACAAACAGAACTCTTGGAGTGGATGTCGGTGTGATAGCCTTGCGAACCAATGGGTGGATGAGCTTGAGGAGAAGCTGGTGGCCGATAACATTGGTACCAATTTGCAATTCGAAGCCCTGCTTCGTAACAGAACCGTTTGGTGGAAGCATGACACCTGCATTGAAGATGACGATGTCCAGTTTCTCGACCTTTCTGCCAATCTCTTCACCAGCGGCCTTCAATGTTGTCAAGTCAGAGAGGTCAGCGTAGACAGGAATGATTCTCGAGTCAATAGTGTCTTGCAACTGTGGCTTCTCCTGCGCTAGGGTCTTCTTGATATCCTCAATGGCAGCCTCAGTTCTGCTCTGGTTACGGTTAACGACAACGACTGAGGCGTTCTGGGCAAGCAGCAGTCTTGCTGTCTCTTTTCCGATGCCACTTGAAGTACCAGTGACAAGGGCAATCTTTCCTGTTAGGTCTGGGTAGTCTCTTGGAAGATACTCTGCCTTTGGTGGGCACAGATCGCGAACATAGTGCCAGTAGCTCATTGCGAACGTTGTATCCCCGTGTTTTTATTGGGGAAATCACCCTGCAAATTCTGAGAACAGGTCCATTCCAGAAAAATTCGTTCCTTGGGCATGAATTAAGGAGGCTTATAGATTTTGGGTTATTTTTTTTTTGATTCCAATATGTGTAGAGAAAAATTGCAACAAATTCAGTGATTTATACAAATCTGCCACTCCCAATGGAATAGGGGCAGGCCAATTAGTGCACAACGGGGTAGATTTTCCATGCGCAGTGTCGGAGTAGGGACATATTAGTGTCCTGTTCGCGAAGTTTCCTCTCGGGGAAAAAGTGTCTCGCCGATACGCACGTGACCGCGAATCCTTCTTGAAATTTTTTTTTTTTTTTTTATTACTTTTTGCATTAAGGTCCCTAATACCTTGTTAGCGCAAGACTTTTGCTGAATCTGAATCTAGTTGGAGTCCCTTCTACGCTCAGCACTACATAGAGAATGATGTCTATTGAGCAACATCCTGATAGCCATTTTAAACGACGTAACGACGATGAGATTGAGCGGGGCCATGAGCTCAAGAGGAGAAGACTTGCAAGGGAGCCAGCAGCCACAGTTCCTACCGCATCTCCAGAGCCTGACTTCCAATCGAGCATCTATCGCACATACATCAAGGCAGCTCTAGACGCCCTGGACAGCGGCAACTCATCTCAGATTGATACACTGGCCTCTCAGATTGCCCTGCCAAGGTCCAACCCGGAGGCTCTGGCGGAGGAGAATCTTGTCATTGTGCTCTCCATTTTGACCAACAACATTGCCAAGCTCGATAACAAGCTTGCAGAGAACCTCATCTTCAGTATAATCAGATACAAGCAGTGGTGGTTGCTGCCAAATGTTTGCCCTTATCAGAGATTTGTCATGACGCTATGCTCTTATCTACCGAAATGGTGGAATGAGGTGGCATCTGTCCTGATTTCCCAATTTACGCTGAACACACAAAAGACCAAGCACCATCACGAGCTGCTGCAATACTTTATTTCAATCATTCCGACATCTGTCCAGCATATCCATGATACTCTTATCAAGAGCTTCCCGAACAAGCACAATTCCAAGAACGAGCTAGTCAACTACGTGGGCAACCTGCTAGTTGTTGAGTCCTATTGCTCTGAGCTTAGGATGGGCATCTGGAGGGTAATTATTGAAAAGTGCATTGGAATCGATGTCGAGTTACAGAACGAGCTCGATGAGATTGACGACGTTGTCCTCGAGAACCAGTACGATTCTGGTAGCGACAGTGACAGCGATGATAGTGACGACGACGACGAGGAGAGCGAAGACGATAATGACCAACCTAATGAAAAACCCAAATACCGTAAGGTCCACTTTGCTGGTGTTGACGAGAGTGACGACGACGATGATGACGACAATGACGACAGCGAGGATGAAATGATGGAGGAAGAGGTCAACATCAATGAGATCCAAATCGCCAACATCACCGACTTGTCTGAGAAACTGGACTCCATTCTCTCACTTGTCATCAAGAACCTACAGGGAACCATTCATGATACCATCAACAATGCATCAAATACCCCGGAGCAGGAGGAGAGACCCGTCATTCTATTCAACATCTTCACCTCATTGTTCAAGAGCCACATTCTACCAACATACTACACCAAGTCGACGCAATTCATCCTTTTCTACTTCACACAGCAGCTGCCAGAGCTGTCCGACTCCTTCCTGGTTTCTCTCATTGACATCTCCTTTGCAACCAATGAGTCCATCGAGAAGAGAATCAAGTCACTCCAGTACCTATCGTCATACTTGTCCAGAGCCCGTGCTTTGCAAAAACCGCAGCTTGTCTACGTGCTGGGTTATCTGATGAACTATTTGAACAGGTATGTCGAACAACGTGAGATTGAGTTGGATGGCACTGTCAACATGGATAGATTCAAGTTGTTCTACTCCACTTTCCAAGTCATTTTGTACGTGTTTTGTTTCAGACATGAGGAGCTCAAGAACGACGATCTGGAGGATGGTTGGGAACTGAACCTTCCACAGTTCTTCCAGCGTATGCTCATTACCAAGTTCAACCCATTGAAGTACTGCAACGAGAATGTCGTTTCAATGTTTGCCAAAATTGCCCAGGAGGAGAATGTTGCCTACTGTTTCTCCATCATCCAGAAGAACAAGAGTGAGAAGCTCAAAGGTATCTCCGGTATCAGATCCGCTTCAGACTTAGACCGCAATGCGCAAAATACCAGCATTACATCCACCAATTCAGCGACAACCAAACAACAGTTTTTGGACCTCGAGGGATACTTTCCATTTGACCCACTGTTTTTGAACACCACCAAAAATCTATTGAAGGAGTTTTACATTAACTGGAGCCGCAGTGATTACGACAGTTCGTCGGATGTTGAAGATTCTACGTAAAGTTGCTTGAAAATAGAAACTTTTTCGACTTTGATTCATCACTGTAACCTCCTTTTGTTTTCTCTCCCAACAGAAAGTTTAAACTGGTGTTCTGAAAGTTACTGCGGAATCTCATTTGGAGCGTAAATCTCGGTCCGTAAAAATCCCTTTGTTTACACTTCTCTCGCAAAAGAAAACAAACACAACTCTGCGCTTTTCCACGCAAACAGTCTACTAACCCCGCTCAAGTTTATCAGATGACCTCTCCCAGGGTGCCGCTTAGGCAAAAGGATCTCAATATTGAGGACATGCATGCTCTGGCCAGATCCGTCGCCCCAAAGGCCCAGGCTCACAAACCAAAACCAGTCTCTGAGATCTCTGCGCTGAGATTCGCCGGCAAGGACGACAAGACACCTAAAAAACACATATCATTGGTCGTCCGGAAAGGATATTCATCCTCATCCGAGAGGTTCAACAGGCAGGAACCTCCCCACTTGAACGAGATAACGCCGTCCAAGCAAAGCAAGTCTAATGGCTTTGACGTCAGGATCAAGAGCTTTCAGAAAAGTGATGGGATTCCTGGTGATGTCCAGTTGAAAATGAAAAAGAGAAAGGTCACTGACATCAGTATAGACAAACATGTTACCACTGGGGACACCCTTGAGATCCATCGCCCACATCCTTTCCACAACTTTCATTTCCACTTAGATCCGTTGATCAACGATACGACATCAGTACTGCATCAGTGCCAGGCACCACTTCATAAACTTAACAACTGGCACTCCATTCATATTCCCAGGATTCACAACAGCAAAACCATCTATGACCCAGAATCTCCACCCAGAGAAACTTACAGAATTATGGCAACCCAAAGACTTAGCGACATTGCGCTTCAAGCCACTGTCAGATCATTGGAGAGGCTGGACCAAAAACTAGTGATTCTGACATGCTACAAGCAGCCAGTTGCTATTCTCAAAAGGTTTCAATCCCTTGAGCCCAACGACTTGGTTCAACTCAAAACACCAGTTCCACTCCCTGGTATTGAGATGTACCATGATTGGCAGATATTGAGACAAGCACACTACCAACTAACGAACTAATGAACTGAGAAGACTTTACGACTAATGAATAACTTATAAATGCAGCTTAAATTTTTTATGTAGTGGAAAAAACCATGCTCACTGGTCCCTCAAAGGACCTTCTATAATCAAGATAAGTCTTAGTCAAAGCACTTGCCCTCTGAGTTTCTACTGATCCACTCCCATAACCAAGCACCGCCAAACGCAAGCACTCCTCTGGTCCGACACTTCAGTCTCATATTCTTGTCGTCAGTGATAATCAAAATCTCATCCTCTTTGAAAGGTTCCGGGGTACTGCCAACTTCAACGACATCAGCATCATTGAGGTTATGGTACGAGGTCATTCTCTTGACGCAAGACTCAATGACAACGTCATCGACCGAGCCTCTCCAGGACTTGTCACCTTCAAACTCTCTAATGTCATCGACTTCTTTATCGTTACCGCATCTGCCCAGGCCGAGCAACAAGTGTTCATAGTTGAGCTGTCTCACTGTGATGACGGCACGCGTCGCTGCATCGGCAATGGTCACATCGGGAGAACAGCGAAGAGATCTTAGTTCTTGGAACGTCACAAGTGGAATGGAAATATGTTTGAACGATTTCGAAACAAGGCATTTGTAAAGACGTCCTGGGTGTGACAGCCAAATGTTGGTGTCCAGGATGAATCTCGTATTCTGTGTAATTTGACGCGTCGTTGATGTCGTTTGGACAATCTGCTGAATGGATGGCTGGTGAGATGATGCCGATGTTGGGATCGAGGTCAAGTTGAGCTGTGTTGAGAGGGGCAGTGATGGGGTCGACATGGAGGAGTTTTCGCAGTCCGCTTCGTTGTCTGTGTAATAGATTGATGATGTGAGTGTTGGAGAAGGTGGGATCACAGAAGGTTCAGTGAACTGAGTCTGTCTGAGCCAGGCTGAGATCTTGAGGTTCGATGGTTGTGTCTGAAGGAAATTACTCGATGTGATTGGCTCAATGAAGATCTTTGGAGCCAGGGTCGTCGATGATGACGAGGCCAAAGAGTGTGTGATCTTGACCTTGAAGCTGGTGTTGTCACAAGCGAGACCAAAGTTGAAGTGCTTGGCAATGTAGCAAGATGTGAGTAGGATTCTAAATATGCGATCTTTTTGCAAATCAGGAGAGAACTTCTCGCCTGCCACTGGGAGGTCAACAAAGGAGGAGCCTGTCTTGAAACCAGCATTTCTATAACTCTCATACTCTGTCTTGATGAAGAGCTTGTCGTAAATCAGCGTACCCCACAGTTTCCAGACTTCGAGAAGGTTCTCATTCGAATTGAAATGGATCAACCACTGCTTCGTGTCGTAAAACTCGTCCGAAAACTTGAAGTCGTTCCACCAGCCTTTCTCCTTCTCCACGAGCAATAGCAACTTGTTAAGGAAATTGACGAGAGAGTTGAGTGGGAAAGAGAACTGCACGAATGATTCAATGAACTGCTTGGCCTCTGGTATTAAAGAGCTGGCCTCTCCTAGAGCAATGAGGAAGTATAGGTATGCAAGGATGTGTGGTGTGCTGGATTCAAGCGGGCCATTGAGGTATGTTTGTAAGAACTTCATGGCAAGAGTGACGACATGGCTGTTCAAGTTCTGGAATTGAAGATCCCAGTTCGTTTCTGACTGGGGTGATAGTGATTGCGCTGTGCGGGTCTCCTCCGGCAATGCTAGTGTGGCAGCCGGGGTGGCCGTTGCTGTTGCTGGTGGTGATTTCTTTTTGTCCTTCTTATCACGTTTGTCCCTCAGGAGTTGCACGAGACCAAAGATCTTGGCAAAGGGGTTCAGTGGGTTACCAAAACCGACAATTTCCAGGATGTTGATGACGGCAAAGGATGATGCACGTTGGAACCAAAATTGCAACTTGTTGTCAAAGTCTTCCACGTGGAAGCGACGGTCCTTGAAGAAGGTGAGGCCGTTGGAGTCCTTCCCCAGGTTCTCCAGGTAGAAAACTATGGCATTGTTGAGTTCAGTATCGTTGAGACGTGCGGGGTCCTCCTGTGGGCTCAAGGGGTCCACCTCATTGTCGAGGAGCATCTTGTGCATGCGAATGAAGTCCATGATGGGCAGATCGACGTATTGTCTTTGATTGATGTTGTCAATGACCATCTTCATATACTGCTTGGTCGGAATGAAAGTGTCTCTGGCGAAGACCGCCTTGCCAATGTTCATGAGGGCATCGAGATTGTCCTGTTGCACCGTGGCAATGTGGTAGTAAATCTTACCTTGGCCATAGTTGAGCTTCATGGCGCAGTCGTACCAGTACTCCGACGAGATCTTCCAGTCAATGTAGCGTGACGGGTAGAGGGCGATCGCCATACGGCTCAGGTCGCCAATCTTCTCAAACACCCATGAGTTGATGGTGAGGTCCGTCAGCGATGTGAGGATGTTGAACGAGTATGCAATGAAACTGGAGCAAATGTCGTGCTCGATAAAGATGGAGACAACGTTCTTGAGCACATCGAGAAAAGTGACGATACCGTAGACCCACAGCCTTCTTTGGATGCGGTAAATGGTGACAATCTGCTTACCCGACTTGCCAGACTGGAGCGCATGCGTGATGAAGTCGTGGTACGAGTTCAACAGATGGATGTTGAGGTTGTATATGTCCCAGAGCTCGGTCATGTCGAGCCTCGAGGGCAGGTTGAGGCGTGCGCAGTGTTGCTGCAAGTCAGCCTCCAAAGAGAGGATGAGCTTGTACGAGTCCTGGAGCCGCAGAATGAGCTGCTGCTCGTCGGTGGAAAGCTGCTGCTGCTGATGCTGTGGCTGTGGCTGTGATGACTGTACTGCAGGCAGTTCGACCGTCTGGAGCTGGTCCCCCGCTGCGGCGTTCGACAGTGAGTCGTGGTTGGAGAAGGTCTTGCAACGGGCGTCGTAGCCAGGCACCGCTGATCCGGCAGCCGAGCGCTTTATCGGCGTCTCGAGGGAGGTCGAGTGCTGGCGCTTGTTGTTCTCAGTCATGCGCCGGCTTTTGTGTAACGGGCTTGTGCCTGTTTGTGTGGGTGTGGGTAGGTCGGCGGGGCAGGTGCCTGTCCTTTTTTTGTGTTTCTCGTTAACTGGCGTTAGCTCTGTTTTGGTTTTGCAACTTTTGAGAGGTTGTGCAGAGGAGCGAGGAGCGAGGAGCTTGCTGCTGACAAATCGCTGAGGTAATGAGTGATGACTGGCCTCGGCCTCGGCTGAGGGGCTGAAGCGCAGCCTCAAGTCCCTGAAGTGTTGGTGTGTGAGGAGGAGGGAAGCGGGGGGCGGGGTACTTTGAGTAGAGGGCAAGTGTCGACAATGGAAGACAATTCTAATAACCTGGACCTTGTTGGAGCCGACTCCTATACTCCCATGATTTTTTTTTCAATTTGCTGGTTTCTTTCCCGATTTAGTCGGGGCATCACCAGAGCATTTCAACCACCTCAACAGTCAATTTATACAAAGCGAGCCCCCCACACCTGCTACATGTTCTGTGTTATAATTCACTTTCATTCAGTCGTAAAGTGGAGCCTTTCTTCCCTATTTAGTGGCCCTATGCAAACACCTCCATCGTCTCGATAGCCACTTTCGCAGACTCTAGCAAAGAGTTGACATGCAACCGCAGCAGTCTCACTGTGCTCGTCGAAAAAGTGATGAGCAAGGTGTTCTCTCTCTCTGCAAAAGTTATCTTGCAGTCCTTGCTGCGCTCAACGTCAGGCGCGAGCGACTGGTGAAGAATCCTCGCCTGTTTCGCGCTCAAAAGCGGAACGGAGAGTGTGCTGACAATCACTGCTGTTAGTACAAGACACCGTGCTAAAGACATTGTCCAAAACTCACAATTCATGAGACATATTCAGCCAACAGACCAGTCATTTGTTGAGTTTCCTCATCTTTTCGTGTATATTTTTTTTTTTTTTTGTGTTGATGCTCGGCAAATTCCCAAATTTGTAGGCGCAAAATAAGGCATTAAATGTTTCTTACTCGCCCTACACGCTGACCAAAAAGGACTGACGCAATGGCCCCCGAACTTACTCCGCAGACGGCCACGATCTCTGTCCACGGCATTGACTTCACTGTCAACCACAACATTGGTCCCATCGGCAACCTGAATTACTCCACCACTGTCCCAGAAACCCCATACTCTGCGGGAAGCGCTCCCCCAGGCAAGCACCAATTGTTGGTGGTGGACTCTGTGCAATCAGGGACAGGCCGTTTAGACAGGGACTTCTACGCAGACGTCATCAAGCCCATCCTCGCTTACTTTGGACTCGAGCACGACTTGCTCGTGACCACCTCGGCCCACTCCATCACCAACTGGGCCAAGGGGCTCCAACAAGGGTCCTCGACCAATGTTGTCCTGCTCAGTGGCGATACTTCGATCTGTGAGATCGCCAACAGTGCAGACCCTTCTGCCAGAGTGCGTCTGTTCCCTATCCCTGTCGGTTCCGGCAACGCCATTGCCACTTCCATCGGCATTTCCGATGAGTTCAACGCCTTGGAACTGTTGTTGGCATACCTGCTCGGTGACGCCGTTGAAACAAAACGACTGCCGGTCTACCAAACATTGTTGCCTGAAGGATCAATCATCCCTTTACAAAACAACAGACCAGTCACCAGTCTCAAATTCCTGGCGATCACCTCTTGGGCCGTCCATTCCCGTCTGGTTTACTATGCACAGGCGCCAGAGCTCACTGCGCACGGCGTCGATCGCTTCAAGATCGCCGCACGGAGGGTCCTTTCCGAAGATATCGCCTTCCCTTGCATCGTCTCAGCCAACCGGGCATTCAAAATCCACAACTACGTCGACGTCCTTGCCGTCCCCAACATTGAAAAGACGTATCAGATCTCGCCAGCTTCGGACATCTTCAAGAACGAGCTCCATTTACTCGACGTTGGCGGCCCAACGAGAGAGCAGGCAATGAGCAATGCCGAACTCGGTGAATACCTCCTCAAACCGTATCAACAGGATGGCTCTCATGTCAAAGGCGACAGCAGGGTCGTTTACAAACCGGTCGATGGCCACGTCGAGCTGACTTTTGACACGGCCGACGAGCCCGAACTTGTCCTCTGCATCGATGGAGTCTCTGTGCTCATCACTGAGCCAAGGGGCAAGAGCGTCAAGATTGGCCTGTTGAAGGAGGATGAAGCGGTTGACATAGAGGTACCCTACGACCAAAGAAAAAACGAAGGCGACTCATTCTCTCAAAATACATGATACGAAAAAGATAATACTCCAGATAAACCCCTTGCCACATGTCCTGTACTGTACGAGCGGTGAGCATACGCTTGTCAGCTGAAACCATTGACAGTAGCATCTTATTAGAGGCGAAAGGGTACTGCAAAGAGGACTCAACACCTAACACAAGGACCTTCTAAACCCCCACAATGACGTCCACTAGTAGTATAACTCATTTCTTTGCCGGTGGCCAATTTATCCGACTCAAAGTACGTCGTCTCTTCATCCGACGGGAAAATATCAATATTATTCAATAATATATATAATAATATTATCATTAAATTCAGCCCTGAAGACGTAGGATATAAAATTATACATCGTGGCTGATAGGGTCGATCTGTGCAAGGTTAAACCTGCAGATCAGCTGTGCACTATGGAAATACGCTGTCTCTCATCGAGAACTTGATGAAGACCGTGTGCGAGAATCTTAAAGGGAGAGCATTTAGGCAACTTCAGGATAATGTTTGAATTTCCTGGATTTTTCGTTGGACAGCAGAAAGAGCTCAAGGCATTCTAGACAGTAGAAATAGACAAGGGGCCTACCTTGCTCTACTCGCTTGAGACTATGTACTAATGCAACAATGGTTTATTCATCATGTAGTTTGGACTTGAACTTGGCAAAAGAGTTGGTCTCAATATCCAGTTCTTCGTCCGAGGAGTCACTCATCTGTGGCCCCACTGGTGTGTCCCGCTTTGGTGGCAAAGGTTTGTACTTCGCCTTCAACTCCTTCTGTTCCTCCGATTTGCGCTTCTCCTTGATTCGCCTCATTGTCTCAGTAGTCTTGTCCCTCATTTCTTTCCTCTTTCTCCTCTCCTCATCGTCCAATCCCAAATCAACAACTTTATTCTTGGTAATCTCTCTGAACTCGGTCCTCAACTCCTCGCTGCCATCACCTGTCGCAGCAAGTACACCTCGTTGGCCCGATCCAGCCGATGGATCGAATCCCAAGTTCGAAATCATCTGCGGCGTGAAGGCAGCTCGCAGTAAATTCGCCTTGTCCTTCACATTGCCTGTTCTTGTCCCAACGTTAGGAATGACTTTCTTCAACTTCTCTCCCTCTTTGAACCCGCTCGCTAACTTCTGCGCCAACTCCCAGTCTTTTCTCTTGTCCCTGATGACTCTATCCCTCAGCTGTTTCGACATGACAGGTTTGTTCTCTTTCTGACTTGATCCGTTGTAGAACGCTTTGTGCTTCTCATCACTGGAAAACTGCGCCCGTTGACGACTGATGAAATCCGTCCGTGGGGTATCACGGTCATTGATAACATCGATGCGGAAGCTTTTCTTGTTCAGCGTGCCTGGCTTCCCCAGGAACATGCTCTGCTTGACACCAGCTTTGACATGTGCGTTCATTCTGTAACTGTTTTGAAACTCCATACGCCCACTGGCAGCCTTATTGATCCGTACGTCGTTGTGATAACTGCAAAACACACTCTTGCTCGTGTCAAGAAAGTTCTTGCACTTGGCACCTGTGGTTTTAGCAGTGCTCTTGCAAAATCCAAAGTGTTTTGCGGTGCCAATCTCCAAAATGCAGTCATCGTGACGAATCGACAGCCCAATGGTCTTTGCAGATTCACCAGAGAGTCCACCGGCAGAAAGGAACCCTCCACTATGCTTCACGAACACTGCAGGGTTGAGCACACAAATAATTTCACCAACACGGAGCTTGTTATACTTCTCGATACGCTGCGAGCCCCAGATGTAGACATCAACGGAGAACTTGAAGTCCGATAGTGTCAATATCACGTATCTCTCATTCCTGCCATGACCCGTCTGTGACATCTGTGGGCTACTTTTGGCGCAAATCACCCCAACGGCACACCAGTTGCAATACGCTGGCTCTTCATAATTTGGAGGGGTGACTTTGGCAAACAACTTGGGCAATCGAAGCACTTTGATCTCCGCTAGCATTGAGCGGAGATCTGAGTCGGTGAAATACCGTCTGGATACCTGCTGGCCGGAGACAGGGTCCTGTTCGTCGCATTGCATCAGAGTGGTATCACGGGGCCTGTTATCAAAAGTGTATGTCCGCGCATCCATGAGCTTCTTTTGGGCAACTTTGGAGTCCTTGATCTTGGCTCTGGCTAAGTCGAGGTTTTGGGTAAAGTATGAGGTGGTGGATGCTGCCGGGTTCTCTCTGTACAGATGGGCAATGGAGCTTTCTTCCTTCAGTCTCTTGCTGGTCTCTCGTCTTTGAGGTGATGGAGACCTGTGCCTTTTGGGCGACGGTGTTCTGTCAACTTGCACCTCAGACTTTCGTTTCCCCGGTGATTGCAAAGTTTCACTGCGAATTTTACATTCCAGTTCCTGCCTCTTCTCATTTGCTTCTATTTCACGTCGGTCGTCTTCAGTCAGCTTGTACTCTGCCCCCAACAACCTGTTAGTTCTGAAATTCAAAAAAAAAAAAAAAAAACCTTTTGGTGATTGCAGGCCACTCACCGTCATCTGTCAGTTGGCCGTAAGAGCCGTCATCGGAAACAACCTCCAATTCTCTGGGATCTCGAAGATCATCCATTGGGAAGGCCTCCTCTGGAGAGTATTTGGCAGAGATTGTGGGTTTTACGCGCGATGCCCTTTTCTTGCGTGTCTGCCCCCAAAGAGTGCCCTAACCACTTTTTCAACTTTCTACAGGGAGGCCCATTTGATTCATTCGTGCATTAATCAGTACATGGGCAAAACACGATTACCTTCTTCCCTTCTTCTTCTTACTCTTCTTTTTCTTGCTCTTATTACTCTTGGAGGACGTAGAAATTGGGTTAGTTGTCTGAATGTCCTCGGCTTCAGGGGAAGTCTCCACTTCTGGTGACGTCTCCAGTTCATTAATTTCTCCCTTTGCTTGAGGCTCAGTGGGCGTCTCAGTCACAGTCTCAGCACTGACTTCATTCATCCCAGTTGTTTCAGTGCTTAGCGTCGCCGCTTCAGTAGAATCAGGGATCTCTGACCCAGCAATTGTCTCAATCGGGGTCACTTCGGCAACGACAGGAGGAGAGGCAGATAGCTCCAAATGATCGACCGGATCCGCAGGTTCCACAGGGTCAAAAGATGGCTCGCTCACTTGGAACGCATGCACAGGAGACAGAGCCTTATTTGTGGCAGGGGCATCCCCTGTTGGCTCCTCAATGTCATAGCTGTTGTTTTGCAAGTCATACCCAGAAGAACGTCTTTCATACAAACCTTCGTCCAAGTCTTCGTCAATGAGACGGTCTGGATCTGAGGGGACTTCCTTCAACAGATTGTCATTGTACCTTGGTGGGCCTGTCTTCCCGACTGGCTGGCTCGAGCTTGAAGAGCCAGCTCCTGCACCTCTCAACAGCGCACCGGGGCCAAAGAAGGTATCCTCCTCGATTGGATACGTCGGTGGCAACTCCTCGCCCTTGTCCAGAACCTCACCAACCTCCTTCCCGTAGGCAGGTGGCACGCCAATGGCACCATAGGTGGTCCCAAACCCCCACTTCTTGACGTTGGCTTCAATATAGACGAACCCAAGTTGGCCCAGGTTGACGCTTAGCTCGCAGTAGCCGATAGAGCCAATGTGAGGGTACAGGTCAAACTTGAGGTTGTGGATGGCATCATGGACCTTCTTGCCATTGTGCGTGAAGAAGATGGTTCCTGAGCGCTGCTTGTAGCCGACACCAAGTACATCGCCCTGCTGGAGCTTGTGGAAGATGGCTGGGGTCGAGAATGGTTCGTTAATGCGGATGGACCCTGTCGAGTCGTATGCTAATGAGTATCTGTGATGGCCAGGGAGGGCAAAGAGTGGGTATGGTTTGGACGAAAGCCCGACAGAGACGAGCGTGTCCACTGGTTTCTGAAAAAGCTTCACCTCGAAGTAGGTGGTGTCGGCAGTGGTGACTGGCAGTGGGTAGTTGAGAATGGTGGAGGCTGCCAAATTGGAGTTGAAAATCAAGTCGAGCTTGTCCTCGATAATGATGCAAGGGTCAAGGGAGCCGTACCACTGGGCCAGTGTCTCGAACTGGTACGCCTGTATTCCCCTCTCAGTGACGTATTGGGACTCAACCTCGCTCAGCGTCCCACCCAATGGTTTGATAACCGGCGGGTTCTCTGCCTGGAACTCCCGGGCCAGTAGGTATACCTCTCTCTCCACATCGCTCAGCCGTGGCAGCTCGACTGCCTCCTCGTGCCTTCTGCTCTCCTCATCGTCGAACTCGCCGGGGACATTGAAGTTGGAACCCAGGAATATAGGGTTGTTTGAGAAGGTGAGGTAGATAGCCAGCAACAAGAGGACGACGAACAAAACAGCCAGGCCGGTTGAAAACCCGATGATCAAGGGCAGGGAGAAGTCTGCATCGTCAAGAAGGCTCTTCAGTCCTGACATATTGAAGATCTCATCCATCGCTGGGTTGAAGACCGCGATGATGGGAATAAAGGGGCTTCTAGGGGGTGGGTTAACCCAGCTTCGTTTTTAGGGGGCAATTTTTTTTTCGGACGTGCGCGAACCGGATCATGTCAGGGACTTTAGTGGCACTTGGAGAGAGAACTGCCTCTCTGGGACGGTTCCGTTGCTCTTGGCCGAGAGCTCAGAGGGCACTGTTCATGTCCTGTTGAAAACCCCCCAGTTTTTCGCAGCTCAGTTCGTTCTTGTGGTCTGCCCCCCGCCCAAATGAATACGCTAAAATGCTGCGGGGCAGGCTAAGGCTGTCCGCACGATACATTTTCCCGAAAAGAAAACAAACATGTGGGCCCTGGCCACAATTTCTTCTGTAAACAGCCACATCATAACCGATTCCTGAGATGTCCACTGAAGAGAAGAAAGACCCGGCTCCAGCCCCAGCCCCAGCTCCAGCTCCACTCTTCACCTGGTCCTGCAAGAAGGACACCTTCTACTTCCTGTACCTTGCCCTCCACATCCCAATCACACTGCTCATCGATGCCTGCCTCGTGTTGAAACCAGGCTACCGTCTCCGTATCCAGCAGCAGCTCGTTGACTTCCACATTGCCCAGAACAAGGACTTCCTGCTTTCAAACCCACCTACCTGGCTTGTCGTCTTTGGCTGGATCGAGGTCCTCTTCCAACTGCCTTTCTTCTTCTACGCAACCTACCACCTCCTCAAGAGAACTCAGAGCATTTACCCATGGCTTGTCCTTTATGCACTGGAGGCCGCTACCACGACCATGATCTGCATTATCTATATCTTCCTTGTGGGACCAGACCATGGTTTGAGCTCCTTGGAGATCAACAACCTGGTGTACCTCTACTTGCCAACCATGATCATCCCGTTGTACATGGCCGTTGATATTTTGGGCAGAGACGTCACAGAAGATGAACTGGCAGCTATCAAGAAGAGCGTCTGAAAGCACTTTAATAAGTCGAATGTACCTACCAAGTAGACAAATATTATGTATGTAGCAGCTCTCTATCAGTGTCCCCCTACCAAGTAGACAAATATTATGTATGTAGCAGCTCTCTATCAGTGTCCCCCTCTCATCTATTTTCTTCCATGGAGTTTTAAAAAGGAAAAAATAAGGGCCGAGCAGGGAATTGAACCCTGGACCTCTCGCATACTTAGCAGTTGTAGATTGGTGTTCCAACCTTCGCCCAAAGCGAGAATCATACTACTAGACCACACGGCCGGAATTGAATGTTCGATTTCTTCTCTTTGATAGGCAGTGACATCAAAATAGATTCACGTGTTAGTAACATGAACGGGCGTTCGTCTTTATTCTCCCTAAATTGATTGGCTGGCGTGCTTTCCAAGTGCTCAGAATGTAGCCCCCAGAGATTTGGCGCAGGCCTTGAATTTGATCATTTGATTCTACATCACTTGTTCAATGCAGTAGTACTGGTATTCGAATTCATACAAACACTCTCGAGCTCTTGGCATTCTTCTTTCTCATCTGTCTCATAACGTCTCTTCTTCTTCTCTTCAGCTCTGCAGTCCACTCGCTTCTCTTCTCCCAGAACTCCTCACCCCAACTACCAAAGTCCACAGCAGAGTTGAGCCTGTTGACCTGCGTCTGTGCCACCAGAAATGGAGAGTCAAAGTGTGGGAAAAACAGAGGCATCTTGTTCTTCGTCTTAGGAATGATCGGGGCAGTGGAATACTCTGGGAGCTTGATGTCTGTCTGGAGGATCTCTTTGTCCTGGTCAATGTCGTCATCGTCCTCCTGAATCAACTTGAATGAACCTTGATCATTAGGGTTGAACAAATCACGCAGAGTTTCAGTGTTGGAAACCGTACCTTGAACAAGATTCGTTGCCTGTGGCTGTTGGATCTCAGGTGCTGCTTGACCAAAAGTCGGCATGAACTCGGTATCCTCATCACTATCGTCAACTTCCATCTCTTCTTCTGTTTTCTTCTGCGGTCTCATATGCGCAGTTTCATAAATCTCATCGTCTTGGTCGTCGTCATCGCCGTGGAAGTCAGCAGTCTTTGCCTGTTGACTCTTACCAAATTCCCCCTCTCGCACATACTGAATCTCAGACGCGTCGTATTGATTCAAAGCTTTGCTGTCCCCTTCGTCATCACTCTGTCTGATTGGGCCTTCATACTCGTAATCCGACTCACCAAATTCATCAATGTCTTCCTTGTAATCCAGCTTCTTGCCAAAGTCAAATGATCCAAGAACAGACGCCAAAACTTTATTGTTCTTATCCATCTCCTCCTTCTCCTCCTCTTCATCGATGACAGCCTCGAGCAAGTGATTGTCCCCTCTGTCGTGAACTCTCTCAATCTTGAGAGTGTTGTCCCCTTGTTTGAGCTGAATCCTGCTCAATCTCTCCACGATATGTTCATTACCGTCTTTCCACACTCCACTCTGGAACTTGTAAACGAGATCTCTCAGCTTCTTGTTCTTTTCATAACCCCATAGCTTGGTTTTGTGGCATCTGATAAACTTGACCTCGCCATTGTGTTTTATTCTGAATGTCATCTTCTTTATGTCCTTTCTTGGTTTCACTCTCAATCTACCCTTGATCAGCTGCTGTCTGTCATCAAACGTCTTGTTAATGTTCTGGATTTTCTTGAAGAACTCCCACTGTTGCTTCAGGATCTTGGCCTGCTTGGATTGTTCAAGCTTCTCATCATCGTGGTGTCTCTGCCATTCGTTTCGGTAATCCTCCTTCGCGGTGTCAATGATCAGCTTGGATCCTTTAAAGTTCATGCCATGTAGAGCAGTTTTGAGCTTCACATAGTCCTTGTCGCTTAGAGTGATGTTGATATAACCGAAGGAAGATTCCCTAACCTCGTTGTAGTGCAGCTCGAGTTTTCCTTGAATCTCACCAAACTTCGCAAGTCTTTTCGCCAAATCCTCAGATGACTGCGCAAGTTGTTTGGAAATGTTACCAATGAACAGACGCTTGACCGTCGTCTCACTCATTGTATTGTGACAAACGCAGCTTGACGATTGCCTGCAACTCATCTTAATACCTCTTCTGAACTTTTTTTTTTCTTCTAAAGGCATAGCGCATCTCTCCGGGTAATATTGGAATCAAAGGCATAGGCATGATTTGATAAGCTCTGAATCAGCAAGATTCTGGGAGCTGCGAAAACGGAAAACGGACAAATTTGAAGAGCATAAACCTTTCGAAACCCAAAACAAGCAGTCAAAGGCAAAGCTCAAAGCCGCAATGAGTCAAGTCAAGGCATTGGCTACTGATCTGTCCTACTACATTGACTTGTCCAGCAGCGATGCCGTTCTGTCGGAGTCTATTGACATCACCACGTCCGATGGCAGCATCGTCAACATTGACTTCAAAACAGATGCACCACCAACGGAAGGTGATCTGATCGGTTTCTTCTCCAGTGAAAACGTCGAGCTTAAGCTGTGGCTTACCGTCATTGCTATTTTTCACAACAGGGGCTCTGAACATGCTGCAATCGCCGTTGCAAACGCTGCTCTAGAACATTTCCAAACGCGCGAGAACTATCTCCTGCCATATGTCCAATCCTTTGTCGCATGGTTGCACGTTCTATTGGCCAGCGAGAGTGACAACAACGAAGCTCGTGATTCTAACTTTGAAAGAGCCAGGCACTTTGCAGATGCTGCGACTCTGTCTCTCCCAGAGCATGGTTTGGCGAGACTGGTGCACGCCGAGATCCAGTACCAACAAAAGAACTACGACCAAGCCTACGAGATCTACGACAGGATCACCAAGAGCAGAGATATCAATGCCAAATCAGCGCAGGCATACGCTTCCATCGGTAAGGCTAAGATCCACTTTTTAAGAAAGCACTTCCACCAGTCTTTGAAGCAGCTGCAAGCGGTGTTAGTCGAAACCCCGGCGATCAAGCCAGATCCAAGAATCGGTATTGGCATGAACTTTTGGGTGCTGAATGATAAAACGTTGGCTGTGAAGGCGTGGGAGCGCGCACTGGAGCTCGATTCAAAGAATGAGACTGCCAGAGTTTTGTTATTACTCAGTCAGTTTGACAGTTCTTTCAACTCCAGCTCCGACGACAAGTTTGTCGAGACTTACTCTGCTGCCCTGGACTCTCTGAAGCACTTGAAGGTGGAGCTTAATGACAACCCGGTCCTGCTACTATTGATTGCCAGTTATTCCTACATCAAGGGAGACTACGACACTGTGCTCGCCGCGGCGAACAAAGCCCTATCGGTGCCAACTGCCTCTGCTGGTATCACTTCTGATGCCGAGTTTTGGATTGCCAGAGTTCACTACATCAGAGGCAACTTCACAGACGCACAGAAACATTTCACTGACTCCCTCAAGGCGAACGAGGATAACCTTCTTGCCAAGCTTGGTGTCGGCCAATCCCAGATCAAGAGAGAAAACGTTGAGGAGTCGATCATCACATTCGAGAGCATCTACTCCAAGAATAACAAAATCCTTGAAGTTGACTACATCCTCGGAATACTGTACGCCCAGAGTGAAAAGAACAGAAGCAAGGCCATCGAGGTTCTTGAAAGATACGTCAGATTGGCGTATGAGGGCAATGAGCAAGTGTTCCTGAATGCACTCCTCACATTGTCGACTCTATACGAAAGCAAGGACCACGCCAAAGCCCTTGACTATCTAACTAAGTCCATTGACATCCTCAAGTCCCAAGGTGAGACTATCCCAGTTCAGATCCTCAACAACCTCGGTGTACTACATTTCATCCGCGGAAGCCCGGAGTCGGCCCTCACTTTCTTTGACAGTGCCTTGGACGCTAACAAGCAGGAGGAACTCGACATCACATTGTCCTTCAACAGTGCCAGAGCCAAGGAGTCCACTGACTTGGAGTATTCGAAGTCCAGGTACCAGTCCATCTTGTCCCGTGTTCCAAGCTACGTCAATGCCCAACTAAGAATGCTCTTCCTCGAGATCCAGAACTCCGGCTCTGTGGAAAGCATCAATACCAAGATCGAGCAGCTTCTCGCCAAATCTCCATCCAACCTCTCAATCAGATCTTTCTATTCCTGGTTCTTGAAACATACAGGCAAGGCAAACACCAACCAGAATGCAGAGAGTGCACACAACAAGGAGACTTTGGTTAAGTACGACTCCCATGACGCTTACGCATTGATCTCTTTGGGTAACCTTTATTGCAGTATTGCCCGTGAGATCAAGGGCACCAAGCAGGCCGACATTGAGAAGCGTAACCAGTCTTACATCAGAGGTGCCCAGTTGTTCCAGAAGGTATTGAGTATTGACCCAAACAACATTTTTGCTGCCCAGGGTATCGCCATCATCTTTGTCGAGAACGGATACAACTCCATCGCCTTGGAGACGTTCCGTAAGATCAGAGACTCTGTGGATGATATCTCTGTCTACATCAACCTGGGTCATTGTCTGACCGAGCTGAACCAGTATTCCAAGGCTATTGAGTCCTACGAGATTGCTTTGAGAAGATACGGTGATGAGACTAAGGACTCCAAGTTACTGACACTGGTTGCCAGAGCTTGGTTCCTACGTGCAGTTTCTGAGAAATCAATTGAGTCCTTCTCCAAGTCCCTTGAGTACTCTGTGAAGTCCCTCGAGGTTTCCAGGGCTCATGACTACACCAAATTGATCCCATCCTTGAGATACAATGTTGCCTTTGTCCAATTCAACCTTGCCCAGTTCATCTTGAAGCAGAAGATTGAACAGCGTGTCATGAAGGACTTGCAGTCTGCTCTCTCCGGATTACAAGAGGCTATTTCCACTTTCGAAGAGTTGAGTGAGCTTGAGAATGCCCCTATCTCTTCCAATATCTTGAAACAGAGAGCCAGTATGGCCTCCAACACCTTAGTCAAGCAATTGGAAAGATCAATCAATGAGCAAAAGGAGTATGAGATCAACTATCAATCCAAGATCGAGGAAGCTCAGCGTAAGCGTGAGGAAGAGAAACAGAAATCCCTTGAAGAGGAGGAGAAGAGAAGAGAGGAGGAAGAGAAGCTACAAGAGGCCAAGAGACAAGAATACTTGCAATTACAAGAACAAGCCAAAGAATGGGAGAAGGAGCGTGAGAGTTATGCCATTGTGGAGGACTCTGAGAAAAAGAAAAAGAAGTCGAAGAAGAATGCTATTTTGACTGATGAGGAGAACTCTTCAGATGAGAACGTGCAATTCAAGAAGAAGGCTAACAAGAGAAAGAAGACTAATGGTGATGAGAATTCCGCCAAGAAGAGAAAGGTGGACCAGTCTAAGTTCAAGTCCTCTGAGTTTGTCGCTGACAGTGATGATGACAGTGACGACGAGATGTTTGATGGCGATGATGATAATGACAATGACGATGTCGTTGAGGACGCTGTCGATGACTTGGACGCAGCTGAGGCGAAGATTGATGCTGCCTCTTCGGCGGCACGTAAGGATGGTGGTGATGATGACGATGACGATGATGGTCTGTTCTAAAACAGTATAAAGTTGTACTATAATCGTGTGCTTGTACGTAGGCCCCAACTCTCTCTCTTTCTCCGGTTCGTGATACTACATGGAGATCTGCCTCCATCTTTCATCAGGAGAGAAAGGCAATGGTCTCCCGTTATATGTCTGGAGAGCGTTTTTTAGGTAAAGAAGAAATGTCTAGAAATTAGTCTACAAACGAGGTAGAAAAAAAACATGATAATGTCTGCTTTGGTGCCGTACCAAAGTGTATGCTTTATAATATATTGTTATAAAGAATCTTTATCATATGTTCAGTAAGTTAGAAAGATAGCAAACTGCCAACAGGTATAAAAGTGCTTTCAGAAATAAACAAAAAAAAGTCGTAAAAACGAAGATCTGTGAGAGAAAAAAAAATCCGTGGGCCGATCATCATCATGCAGTCTAGATGGCCTTTGCCAATCCAACAGCGTTGTTCTCCAAGTCATAGATAGAGTAGAATCTTCTCAAGAAGGCATCACCAACGATAGCCAATGGGCCAATTGGCTCTGGGAAGTCCATTGGGGTAAAGGCGGAGATACAAGAGCCGGAAACCTCCAGGGTGTAGTCGAATGGAGTGATGGTGAAGTTGTAACCCGAGAAGTTGAAGGTCAAGTCTGGCAGAGTGGCTCTCTTCTCACACTCGACAGCATATTGACCAGACCAGCCCTTGGTAGCACCAATTTGGGCGTTCAAGATCTCAGCAAGGCCAGATGGCAATGCAATCAAAGAGGTACCGGTGTCAATAGCAGCCCCGTGGTTGGTCAACTCAGCAAATTGGTCACCTAGACCAATGCCGTCAAAGGAAACCTCCCAGTATGCTTTTCTTCTGACTGGCAACCAGGTGATCTCACCAGTGTAGTAGGCCTTGTCGTGGCCACCGAATGTGGCGATGCCGCCCTCCTCAGATTTCTCAGTGTCACCCAAGTAGAAAGAGAATTGCTTCTTGTCGAGCAAACCTTGCTCAATAGCTCTGTAAAATGGTGGGACAATCTTGTTGACCGAGATGGTGTCGTAGGCCAAACCTAGGATTCCGTCAAACTTACCAAAGGCAAAGGCCAATCCAGGCTCAGAGGTGGCCTCGGCAAAGTCCTGCTTTGGAATAATCAAATCACCCAATTGCAAGGTATCTTGGGAAACATAGCCCTCAAGGGAACCAGAGCCGTACTGGATGGCAAACTCGGTACCATTGGCCTTGTAAGTGGAGGATTCATCATGGTCATACTTGGTGTGCAAGTAGCAAGCCAAGGAGGAGCAGTCCTTGGAAGGAATCCACAAGTTTGAGGAACCAGTGTCCAAGATAACCTTGAAAGTTTGGCCTGGGGTACCGAGTTGGATCTCAGTGTAGTACTGGGCGTTCAAATAGTTGCTCAATGGGGTGTCGTGGCCACCAGTGGCAATGATGTTCTGGGACTCTGGGTAGGCCTTCTGAAACAAGCCAATGTACTTGTTGCCCATCTGTTGGATGTGCTCCTCGAAGGTGGCGTCCTTCAACTGGTCGTCAAGGGGCTTCTTGTGGATCTTAGCGGAGTGGATTTTGGCGTCGACGGTCTCTGAAAAGGCGACCAGGGCCACAGCGAGCGATTGAAGAGCAGCAAACTTCATCTTGTTGCAGCAATTGTTGTTGTTTAGGTGGGAAGGAGAGGGCAAAATGTGGCTTTGTGGGAAAAAGGGCGGGCGGGCTTTTTTGATAAAGCCTGTTTCGCGGGGTGTGTCTGGATGTTTGCTCCGCACTGTGCAGTCAGGCGCAGATAAAGTTCCCCTCGAGCCGGGTAACGATTTCTACTTTTGGACCAAAGCGTAGGCAAAGTCATGCAAGATTTCGTATGCTCAAATGAGACTCTGGGAAAAAAAAAAAAAAAAAAAAAAAAGATAAAGATCTACAGGCCTCCTCTC
>JAJMKO010000034.1:0-63662 GCA_030569275.1 [Candida] sanyiensis | reverse complement strand
AAAGTACTTTCTCTCAAAGAACTCGGTCCAACCTTCGAGTCGCCTGGACTCATCCTCAGAGATTTCCCGTTCCAGTACAATCCAGTCGTCGCCATCAAGGTATTTCAAAGATACGCCACCTTTGTAATTGACACAGTTTGTGGCTAGGGCATAGCTGACCTCATGGCCACCGAAAGGACTGTATGCGCCGCGCGGGCCATAGAAACCTCTGGCACGACTGACATCGTAGATTTTACCCTTCACTGACACATAAAGGGGCTTTTCCAGATTGGAACCGTCGTACTG
The DNA here is from genome assembly GCA_030569275.1 of [Candida] sanyiensis. Classification (NCBI taxonomy): domain Eukaryota; kingdom Fungi; phylum Ascomycota; class Saccharomycetes; order Phaffomycetales; family Phaffomycetaceae; genus Barnettozyma; species [Candida] sanyiensis. Next base: position 63,377 of record JAJMKO010000034.1, on the reverse strand, counting down.
TGCCAGCTCCTCTGGGGTCAGTGTGATCTGCGAAGTGAGGAAGTGGTGGGTGAAGTACTTGATCGGTGAGCGCAGTGGATGTGTCAAGGGCAATGATGACGCATTGTATGTGAGAGTACCCGTACTCACTTGGGAAATGATCATATTGAGCAGAACCACGCCACCAAGCATGCGAACTATGTCAAGCACGCTGAATCTGACTTTCTCATCAGAAACCTCCTTCTCAGGCTCAGCATTCTTTAAGACAACGTCTTCTGGAAATTGCAACTCCCGCTGGTCAGTCCCATCATGTACCTTACGCTGTCTCAATGCTGGCATTTCTAAAAGCTCCTGGACGAGTGCGCCTGCAGTCACCAAAAGTTCTGACTGCTTTGAACCCATCACCCCATCAAAAAAAAAAAAAAAAAAAAAAAAAAAAGATTCCGGGGTCACCCAAGAAAGTACTTCCGAGGGATGAAGCCTGCCACCTCAAAAAGTTGCCCACTTTTTTTTTGTATACCTTGCCACTTCGCCCCTGAATCCATCAACTCCTCAATTACTTCAGAACCATGTCTGAATTCCAAGCCAAGGCCGACGCCGTTAACAAACTAGCCACTAAGCCAAACAATGACGAGTTGCTAAAGTTGTACGGTCTGTACAAGCAAGCCACTGCCGGTGATGTCAACACGGTCAGACCAGGCATGTTCGCGATTAAGGACGGCTACAAGTGGGACGCCTGGAAGGCCAACGAAGGTCTATCCAAGGAGGATGCCGAGGCTAAGTACATTGCCCTTGTCAACGAGTTGATTGAAAAGTACGGTTTGCAATAGGCGATTTGCGGAGCGGAGTAAATGGTTATGCCCTAGATGAAATGTTATTAATGATATCTTGAAACAATGTAGCGATGCGTTTGTTTGTTTTTTGAGCCAGAACCTTTCCAGTTGGAGGTTTCTTTTCTATAGCATCTGGCCCTTGTGTGTTTGGCGTGGAGTTGATCCGGCATTGAGGGGTCACATGAGATCAACAATAGAAAACGTGACCCCTGTGAGTACAGCTGTCTGTCTCCCTTGATGCCACTAAATTCCATCAGGGAATCCTCAGGATCTCAAACTCCTCTCTGTCATTGTTACTCAGATTTCCCTATCTTCGCTTGTGTTCATGCTTTACTGTTCCACAGACACCAGCCAGGTCCACAAATCAGAACACCAAAGGCAAAAGGGTCTTGATATCAGCCAAAATTTGGTGTCATTCACGACCAAGTGCTAACGTATCTCCTCATTGGTTCCTAATTCTGCCTTTCGTTTTTCCCCCCTCCCGCCAGGCACTGAGCCCTAAAGCGGTGGCTCTACCAGCCCCACTAAACATGTGTCAAGCGAGAACCCGATCTGACCTGCCTGTTTGACGGATTAACCGTAACTTACAGCCAACGTTAAAGGATTAGGCTTCTTGGAAGAGATTTGGGGATGTTCAATAACAGCCTAGCAGCGAACATGAGCTTTGTAACTTACACAACTATATATTATTATTTCTATTCATAGTGAAATTTGCAGTGGTCTAAAAAGTTTAGAATTGAATTGAGAATCTCATCGACTACAGATTTACAATACCGCCGGCGCTGCGACGGTAGGGCAACACCCTTATCTCCAGCAGTACTAATTTACCCCTTCAGAAGGTCTAGAGGAAGATCTGAGTTGTACGTGCAATAGAGGAACTTTCAGTGAATGATGGATCAAGTGCTGGTCCCTTTGGATATCTTTGTTGAAGATGTAGTGGCGGTGTCATGTGACCTATCTTCAACACCTCGTGGTTTGGACCCGTAGCGGGACAGTAAACGAATATGGTTTTCGATACAATTGGACATCAATCAGGAACACTTGACCGAAATGTTTCCAAGTGCAAGCAGCGATCAGGTCTGAAAATGTAGAGAAGGCGAACCTTAGACAAAGCGACGTGCCAATGGTTGCTACGTATTACTTTGTACTTTATATGCAGTGTCTCTAAAAGATAACATTATCAATGAGTCTCACCCTCTGACCCTCCTTTTGGTTAACGAATACAGCTAAGCTCATGACATCGCCCTTGGTGACAGTGCCTGCCCTTGGACCCAAATCAACTGGCTCATTCACACTCACATAATCCACTTCGAACAGCTCCTCAGTTTGAAGAATAGAGATAACTTCCTTCACCAGTTCCTCAGCAGTGACACCTGCTCCAAAAATCTCAACAGCTTTCTTCAACGAGTCATGAATCAGCGCACATCTCCCCTTGACGTCACTCTGCAGGTATGCGTTTCTGGAGCTCAAAGCGAGACCAGAATCCTCCCTCACAATAGCACCGACAACAATTTCAACAGGCAGGAGGAGATCCCTGACCATTCTCTGCACCACAATCACCTGTTGGATGTCCTTCTGTCCAAAGTAGGCCTTCTGTGCCTGCACGGCATTCAGCAGCTTAATGACAACGGTGCACACGCCTCTGAAGAAAAGAGGTCTGGATTCACCTTCCAATGGTGCACTAGGGCCCAGCACATTGACGAAGGCTCCCTTTTGGTTCTCTGGATGGAGGTCGATCCCAGATGGATACATCTCAGAAACAGTTGGTGCGAACACGACTAGTTTCTCCTCAGGGACACCAAGTTGAACAAGCCTAGCATTAAGTAGAGCCAGATCAGACCCCCACGTGCGTGGATATGAGTCCAGATCCTCTCCAGGTGCAAATTGCGAAGGGTTCACAAAGATGGAGATGACCGTAAAGTCATTTTGTTGGATGGACTGCGTCACCAGAGAGACATGGCCCGCATGAAGGGCACCCATCGTAGGCACGAAACCAACACTCGCTTTGGAAGGAAGTTGGGAGTGCCACTGACGTAGATGGGCAACTTTTTGAAAGGTTTGGAGGGCCATCGGTGTGGGTGTCAGCTACGCCAGCGGAGACTACAGAGCTAGGGGCAAAAAAGAAAAAGAAAAAGAAAAACAAAACAAACTGGGGACGGAAATAAACCAGTTAAAGCCGAGAGTCTTGATTGTCATTCTATAAAGCGCAGTAAATTTCTCCTGGTATCTCTCGTCCTTCAAGAATTCCTCTCAGGGAATGGGCATGCACTTCATAACCAGGATTCAGGGAGCCACATTTTAGTTTCCTCAGTCCAGCAAACCACAATTTACCTTCCGCAAGCCTGAGATCGCTAAACTTGGCCATTGCAGGAGCTAGACCCATACTCCTCACTATTTGCAACTCTTTAAGTGCTCTTTCAATTATTTCCTGTGGTAATGGAACAAGATTTTGGATGGGTAGACCAACATCTTCTGACACAACAAAGCAACCCATAACGGGAATGAAATTTGCCATCTCGTCAAAAAGCATGGTGAGTTTCTGCCCAAACGTGAATGTCTTCAGCACGCCTAGCTGAACGTCTGAGGATTGACGATTGAACTCCAAGATTTTTTCATAATCATGAGGGTCGGAAATCAGAGCACTGTACGACTCCTTGAGGATCAGCTTGTCGTACATCACGCTGGAGCTGGGGAAATGAAATTGCATGTCTTTGTTGCAACAGAACCAAACCTCACTGCAGAACTCGTTGAAAATAGTGAGTTTGATGGCATGCGGGCTTTGTTTGATCTGAGCCCTGACCTCTGCTGAGATTCCCTGGACGTGTTTGAGAAAAGAAGCCGAGTTGGGGAAAGTCATGATTGTTGGCTTGTGGACGCCACCAAAGTTCTGGTCCCACACCACTGGTTGCTCCACTTTGAACCGTGAATGGATGCACTCTTTAAAGGCTTGAGTGTTACCCCCAGAAAATGGGGTAAGGATTCTCAAATGGAGTTCATTGTCTCCCACTTCACTGACAGGTTGCAGATGTCCTGAGTACCGGTCGATAGACCTCATAATTAAAGAGAGCTTCGAAAGCCTTGACTTGTTCTTCTGCTCGTCAAGGCAGTCGTGGATCAAGCCCGAGAGGTAGACACAAGAATGGATGGTGTCTTGAGGGTCAATGAAAACGATTCTGACAGGTACGCCTGGCTGCTTGGATCCATCGTGGTCAATAAGAGGAAATCGGAGATTGAGATGGTCTGGCAATCTCCCTTCTGGAATCTCACACTTCTCCAAGTTGCTGCATTTCACACCACTTCTCTTATCAACAACATCAATTTTTTGCAGAAGGATTTGAACGTGGACATAAAGTGTCCTTGGAGAGCACAGATAGACCAAAGTATGAATCTTTTTGGTCAGCAAACAAAACTCAATGGCATCCGATATCAGATCTCTGAAGGAGTCGTTCTTCTGAAGCGCTTGGGTTGATTGACTTCTCGCAGCCACCGCGTTCGTGGAGCCAGTGATGTCAGTTCTTATAGGAAATGCATAAATCGCTGGCTTCAAGATGCCCCCAACAGCGCCTCCACTGTCTGTTTTAAGGCGAACGAAGTCAGTGGGATCAAAGGGCAGCATCAAGGAGTCAAAGACCTGGTTGTGCTTGAAATAATATTTTCTGACGGCGCCCGACTCCAACCCAAACCAATAATCCAAGTTCGTGTCTTTTTCTACTTTACCCATGATCATCTTCATGATAAGAGTCAGCGACTTGGTTATTGCGCCCAGTTCAGGGTAGAGACCAGATGTCTCTGTGGAGATGGGGGAGTAGTTGAAGATCCTTCCCACAGGGAGGATGAGATGCTTGAAGATCTCGACGTTGTCCTGGCTGTTGATTAGAGTCTCGACACGGTTGCTGTACTCCTCGGACATTTGCAAGAAGGAATTCGTCATCTGGATGCAGGACCTATCATCGTCTTGCTCCAAGAGCGGATAAGGTCTGTAGTACGCTCTCTCGAACCCTTCATAGATCAAGTCCCTTGGGTAGGTCTTGTCAACAGCCAATCGGAACCACCGGGATCTCTGTTCCTCGTGCGGGTCTCGGTTGGTAAAGAGCAACAGCGGCAGGCATTTATAGAGCCTAATCACCGTTTCCCTCGACAGACCGAGCTTGCCGATGCAGACGTCAAAGGGCTCAAGAGAGACCCTTTCGAGCTCGCTCAGTATGTACAGCGGGAAATCATCTGAACTGATAGCCCCACTAATTGGCTCCAGGCACGACCTTAGCTCGTAGTCTTCCAAGTACTTGACCTTGGGCAGCCCTGGTGTGGTGGTGGGCGTATTGCTGCGGAGTGCCTCGTACCAGGGCCACAGCGACTCAACGATGTTAGTGAGCCTCTTGACTTTGATTCGGTAATAGTCCGACATGGTCTGTGCTGTCGTTGATGGACATGTCTAGGCCGGGAAAGGGGGGATGGCGTTTTGAACTACAGAAGTTAGATATAGGCAGCCTGTTGTGGGGTGGGGGTGGGGGAGAGGGACTAGTGGAGTGGCCCTACCAAGTGATAAACCGGCTCCTTATCGGCCCCATTACCCATTTATAGGATAATGACTGAGAGCTGAGAGACCGTATTACATACTGCACAAGTAGTCATTGCCTAAGATTCAATGACTCCTGTTCAATGTAATCCCCGCTTCAGCTGATGGAATATGTTGCCTCCAAAGATCTGGTCCCAAGATCTTCAAACGGACTATCACTGAGTACGATCTGGCGATTGTCCGTTGTCTTCACAGGCGTAGTGTCATTCCAACCCTTCCCACATGAGAACCCTCTGCCAGAGAATTGGGTACTAAGAGCAAAGCTCCTATTGAGTGCCCCTACCAATAAGGCTATTTGAGAAAAAAACATAAACAGAGCGAGACCAACGTCACACCTTTTTTTTTTTTTTTTTTGACCAACGACTCTCCAAGATGGGATACTACGATATTGACGATATCCTGGCCGAGTCCACGCGTATACCCTGCCGCTTCAACGCCACGATTCCAGGTCTGGCATACCTGGAAGGCAATCCAACCAATCCAGAAGACAACACTACCAACACTCTCAAAAAGGGTACTCGAGTAGAGCTTCCCGTTTGGCTTGCGGAGTTCCTTGCAGTGGTCACTATCCCACCCTCACCAATGGCCAGCGATGATCTGGAAGATGATACAGCGTTCATTGAGCTTCTCCCACCCACTTATACATCGCTTCAGATTTTGAACGCGTTGAAGTCATCCCCGACGGCATTGCAACTGAGCACGATTCTGAAGTACTACTACGCGTTTATCGAAAAATGGTCCACGTTATTCAACGATGTGGAGCTGGTTAAGGTCATCACAGAGGTTCTCAAGGTGCGTGTCGATGAGATCAACAATTTTGCCCAGGTCTATAAGGGAGGATCGACGGGTGCTGGTCTGGGAGGTGTAGACTTCATTGCTGGACTCGATGAATTTGAGAAGACATTGTTTAAGCAAGGTAATGAGAGTTACAGAGAGGCTCAGAAGTGGCTGAGAAATGAATCTTGAGTGATGAGGGGGTGCAGAGAGTGATTCGAAGATGCTTCGATAGGCCCAAACTCCACCCTTGGAAATCAAACAGACACCGGAGGCACCGGAGAGAGTAGCTAATGACTAATGACATTCCCAGAAGCCAGAGAGACGTAGATGATTGACAGAATGACTGAGGACAGGGTAGGTATGTATAACCTTTTGGTTCAAGAGGGTTATGCTGCCCTGAACATGTACGCGCACCCTCGTATTTGTTCCTCAAAAAACAACAACAGCTGTAGAGCACGTGATTGAAACTCGAATTCCGGCCAAACCAAAACTTTTCACTTTTTCAACGACACCTAGGGGTGATCCTATCAAGATAATCGAAGATCAATATCCACCATGCTAAGCAGAGTTTTCGTGCGTGCCAAGAGCACCCTGCACCGTGTGCCTAACAGATACAACACCATCCGTTCCGGAAGCAACATCAAGCCAGACTACCTGCCAGGTCTCCATCATCACAAGGCCCCATCTGTTCCAGGCCACAACATGACGCCAGATGCCTTTCTTCCTGCCAATGATGTCAGAAAGGGCCTCAACCTCACTCCAGCCCTGGAAAGTAAGGCTCCTGCGTTGTCTGCTCCAAAGGAACAGAAGCTGATTTTGACTCCAGTGGAAGTGGCGGAAATTCAAAAGCTGAGACAAGAGGACCCAGAGAAGTGGACTAGAAAGGCCCTGGCACAGAAGTTTGGCGTCAGCCCATTCACAGTATCGCTTGTTGCTGATGTGAATGCTGAATGGAAGAAGGAGATGGATGGCAGATTGAAGTGGATTCAAAATAGATGGTCTAAGGGCAGAACTCAAGCAAGAGCTGACAGACAGAAGAGAAAGGTGAGTTGGTACAGAGATGAATAGGCGTGTTGAGTTATGCACTGATATATAAAAAGCATAAGGGAGCCTCTGGATGAGGAGCATTAATGTAAATAGTTTCTAACGTTTGGTTCCTCGTAGACATTGAGGCGTACAGCTACAAAAATTGCATGATTACTGAAAAGAGATTGGGGGAAATAGCAGCAAATACTCTCAAGATGATACAGGAGACTACAACGAGTAATAGAGCATGAAAATGTCTATTAATGCGTGCAAGTTCTATAAAACAAGATCATCCAACGAAATCGCCAAAATCGTCATCTTCATCTGCTGTCTCCTCGGTCACACTAACCTGAAGCCTCAAAACATCATCAGTCAGTTTGTCAACGTCAGCATTTTCCTGTTCTTCAATCTCCCCTAGAGTTAGGAGTTTGTCCCTCCTCAGCCTGCCCAATGCTGCAAGCACCTCAACTTCAATTCCTTCCGGAAGCACCAGACCTAGCGCTATTTTCTTCTCTTCATAGGGGAGCAGTACTCTCCATTTGTTCTTGCCGTTGCATTTCAACAGGTCTGGCTCGATGTAGTGTAGACTGACAACACCGTCCTTATCAGTTCCTGGTTCACTCAAGACGCTGCTCAGCCCCGCTGCACTGGTCACAACTGATCTAATAGGATCGAAAACCGTCGATCCAAACGCACCAAACTGAAGTATGCCCACTATGTCACCCGTTTCAAAGTCCTCGAGCTCCAAGATCTGCAATGCCCCAGTCCAAACTGAGTCCGAGACATTCCACAACGAAGCGTCAGAAGGGGACGACGAAGGAGGCGATGGTGGCGGAATTCGTATCAGAATTGCCTGTGTAGTGAAGAGCGGTATTTCAAACGAGGACATTTTCAATCAAGAGCTGAATAGTCCGATTTGTTGCTGTCTAAAATTGTTGCATTCGGTTTGTTGCGATGAGCCGGTATTATGCAGCCATTTAGCCCGGGTAACAACCTGTGACAACCTGCCCCCCGTCGGAGCCAGTCGATCCGGGAGCAAGCTCCGAGGGTGGTGAGTGAGTCGGAATTCCCTTCTCAGGCCTAGGCGCCCCTGCCAACTTACTCCAAATTTATGGCGACGAAATGATTCATATTACGCATTAAAAAAGGACCATTGCAAACCAACGATGGCCGACAACTACGACGACGATGACCTCAATGATTACCTGTCAGATGATCAACCAACTCCAGAAGAGGAGGATCAGATTGAGGCCCTTTTACCTGAGGTGAAGAAGCAAGTGCCACAAGCTCCTGATGATGCCATAAGAGAGTCCCTGTGGCAAAACTATATCGAGGTCGAGCAAACCGTGGCTGAGCTCAAGAAAAAGTTCAAAGGTAAGTACCCATCTGCAATGTCCCTTACGATCGGCACAACTGCTCACTTGACACTCAGAATAAGGCACTAATAATGGAAATAGAGGTCAAACTGTCCAAGATGGCGTTGCTGGCACGACAAAGGGCACAACATCGAGAGTCCATGGAGAAGCAGGGTAAAGATAACTCGAAGGCTTCCATCCTCGACCGACTGAAGAGCAAACCATCTGAACCGAAGAAGGCTGGTCTTTCTTCCTTGACAAGGTCCTCTTTAAAGAGACCGAACCCTTTCAAGAAGGAGGAGGCACCACCGGTACCGCCATTAACCGCGGTATCAACTGTGCCTACACCAAAAATATCTACCAAACTCTCCAAGCCGAATGAGACGCCGATATTTCACCAGTTTGACGTGTCATTTGACGAGTCTCCCTTTGTCGGTGCCCCTCGCATTGAAATCTTCCCACAAGTCAAACGTCAACGCCTTTTTAGGGACTTATACTCGGTTTACCTCCCTACTAACACCACCACAGTGAAAGCAAACTTCAAGAAGAGCAGTCCTGATGACAAGAAAGCCCCTATTAAACAAGAGAAACCAAAGCCAGCTCCAATGAGTGCCGATGCTGTTAAACCAGTCACCGAGAAGCTCTCTGCATTGACTTTAACTCCGCCATCTTTGCATACCAGAACCGCCTCTAAGCCATCGTTGTCGCTGATCCAAATTGGCCACGTTGATGCTGGTAAGTCGACTCTGACTGGCCGTTTGCTCCTGAACCACTCCGCCATTGCCCAATCCACCTATCAGAAATTGCACCGTGAGGCCACCAAGTCCAACATGGGTTCCTTTTCCCTTGCCTGGGTCATGGACTCCACTCCTGAGGAGAGAAATCGTGGTGTTACCATCGACTCTTGTGCATCTGCCTTCGAGACTGACAATGTTCTTTTTAACATTGTTGATTCCCCTGGCCACAGAGATTTCATTCCAAATATGATTTCTGGTATCACCTCGACTGATGTGGCCCTCCTTGTGGTTGATGCATCCACCGATGCTTTTGAGTCTGGATTTTCCCTTGATGGTCAAACCAAAGAGCACGCCCTGCTTGTTAGGGCTCTTGGTGTCGGTAAGGTCGTTGTTGTCGTTAACAAGATGGACAATGTTGACTGGGAGGAGTCGAGATTCGAAGAGATCAAGAACCAACTACAACTATTCTTGACTGAGGATGTTGGATATCATGCCTCAGACCTCGACTTTGTACCAGTGAGTGCCTTCTCCGGCTTGAACGTTTCTTCTGCTCCAGCGACCGATGATGCACACAAGCTACAATGGTACAAGGGAAAGCCACTTGTACCAACGCTAGAGTCCATTGCAAAGACGCTGCAGAAGCTTGATGATTCCCCACAGCTCATCCTCTCGATCACTGACACAACCATCATCGGCTCCAATCTCCAAGTCACTGGTCGTTTGTATTCTGGTGCTATCACTACTGGCCAAGTCGTTCATCTTACTCCAACTGGCGAGACTGCCACTGTGGACTCCATCTATGTTACAGAGACAACTGTGGGCACAACTTCGTTGTCTGCTGGAAGTGGTCCGGGTCAGGGAAACTCAGTTAAGATTGCTCATTCTGGTGACTTCGTTTCTGTTAAGTTGAAGGGCCTGGACCCTACTGAAGTCAGAAAGGGAGACCTGGTGACAAACTTTGTCCCACCTGTAACCAAGGTTCTTCTTGTGCACCTCTCCTTGTTTGCAGTGACCAGACCTGTTCTTGTTGGTTCCAAGCTAATGATGTTCTCTGGTGAATCTGAGCGCGAGGTCACTCTCTCAGGCATTAAGGAGATCATTGAGGCAGATGGCACGGAGAAAAAGAAAAAGAAGGTTCCTCGCCACTTGAAGTCTGGACAGGTTGCTCTTGTTGAGTTGAATATTAGTGATGTGAGAGGTGTGCCAGGTATCAAGTTTGGTGATGGTATTGGTGAGAACCGAGGCCTGGGCAGAATTGTTGTTAGAAGAGATGGCGTTACCTTAGGCGCTGGTGTCATTGAAGATCTATGAGTCTTTGAATAATACTGCAAAAGCTAGCATCATGATTGCCTGTAGAGTGCTGTGAAATAGACTCATTCGTTTTCTTCCTCAGGGGTCCCTGATCGGGATTGTATTGACCTTGTCCATTTTAACGAGAAATTTATGTTGCCTTTTCCAATTTCATTTATTAGTTGATGTAATCGTAGAATAAGAGGACCAAACCCAGAATGATTGCGGTGTAGATGACTGTTTTGATGGCGTAGTTGCTCTTGTGTTTGGCGTTCTTCAACAGCCTGTTACTGTCCACGATGTCGGTGTTTGTGTCATCAAAGTCACCAACCAAAGAGTTGATGTTCTCTGTCTGCATAGACAAATGACTGGCAAGTTCTGATTCTAGCTGAGCAATCTCCAGCACGCTTTTGTTGATGGCTTCCACCTTGGCTAGATCCTGAAGTTTACTGTTGAGGATCTCATCGGTCTCGCTTTCCAGAAGTTGAAGCTGCTCTCCACTCAGTTGCCCTAGTTCCTTCTCGAACTCTTGGGAATGCGGCTCATGAATAAGATCATACTTAGTATCTTTGACATTTATCGAACTTAGTCTCTCTTTCAAGTCATCATCATTGACATCTCTTGTTCTCAGTAGCCTGCTCTGTTGAATTTCAAGGAGTAACTCTGACACACTTCGTAGGGACTTGTTCAGAGACATCAAAATTCCTGCACGGTGCTTGGCCACTGTTGCAGACAGTGACTGGTTGAATCTGAAGTGCTGTTTCGTGGCAACTCTCTTGTCTTCATAAGCCTGAAGGTGTGACAATCTGCCATTGTACTCCTTCAGTTTGAGTCTTGCCTGAGTGTCAATGTCGTCTCTTTCATCATCAGAGATACCATCAGCTCCTTCAAAAAGAAGGTACTTTGGTCTGATCTCTACCAACAGCGCCTTCAGTTCAGTAATGTGTTTGAACAGGTCAATGCATTCCCTGACAAAGGTATCGTTAATTAGCGACACACGAGTTTTGTTTTGAGGCTTGATTCCTTGTTGGGACTGAATCTTTTCCACAATATCGGAGAATTGTTGTGTGTGATTGGGCATAGCTTCGTAATGAGGAACTGTGGAGGTGTGCGCGAAGAGATGATCTGGTCCGGCCTCTTGCACTGTTTAGAGTAGAATACATCAGTAGAATATCCCGGACCAATCACGTGAAAATACTAAAAAAATGCCAACATTTCCCGAGGGCGTGTGTCATACCAAACGCGTCAAATTTCCAAGCTTATTATGACAACAAAGCATCCTAACAACCTATTGCCGCTAGACAGCTTCACAATGACCCAACCAGAGCAGAAACCAGCGAACAAAGAGGAGAGGGCCTACTTGGACCTTTGTCAACGTATCATTGATGAAGGTGAACACCGCCCAGATAGAACCGGTACTGGTACCTTGTCACTCTTTGCTCCACCACAGTTACGCTTCGATTTGTCCGACGACACTTTCCCGCTCCTCACAACGAAGAAGGTCTTCACCAAGGCCATCATCCTTGAACTTCTGTGGTTCATCCAGGGTTGTACAGATGGTAAGAAGCTGAGCGAGCAAGGTGTCAAGATCTGGGATGGCAACGGATCTCGTGAGTTCCTTGACAATTTGGGCCTCACACACCGCAGGGAGGGAGACCTGGGTCCAGTTTATGGCTTCCAATGGAGACACTTTGGCGCTGAGTACGTTGACTGCGATACCGACTACACTGGCCAAGGTGTGGACCAGCTCGCGAAGATCATCCACACATTGAAGACAAACCCTTACGACAGAAGAATCATCATGAGTGCATGGAACCCACCTGACTTCCCAAAGATGGCCCTGCCTCCATGTCACGTTTTTGCACAGTTTTATGTCAACTTTCCTGAGGGACAGAAGCCCAAGCTGTCGTGTTGCTTGTACCAGAGATCCTGCGACATGGGTCTAGGCGTGCCTTTCAACATTGCATCCTACGCGCTATTGACCAAGATGATTGCGCAAGTTGTAGGAATGGACTGCGGTGAGTTTGTTCACACGTTGGGTGATGCCCATGTCTACTCTGACCACGTTGATGCATTGAAAGAGCAAATCGAAAGAGAGCCATTCCAATTCCCTAAGTTGAAGTTCAAGAGAGAGGTCACTGACATCGATGATTTCAAATATGAGGACATTGAGATCATTGGCTACGAGTCGCACTCTAAGATTGCCATGAAGATGAGTGTTTAGGAAGACTTTATCTACAATGCTTAATGAATGAATTAGAATCGATTATGTAGCGCCCCAACTTCTACCTCTATTTTTACAAAATCATGCTGTGTCTTCTGCTAGCAGATGTGGTGTTGTTCTTTCTTTTCAGTTTAATATCTGGATTTCCCTTGTAGGTTGTCTTTGGCACACCAGCTGCGGACTCCTCAACCAGATCAAAAACTGAAAGATCACTACCCTCATCTGTAGTAAAAGCACACTCCTTCAACTTGACCTTCTCCATAGGATTGTTATTTTTCTTGGCAATTTTGTTGGAATTGAGATCACTTAAAGGCTTTCTTCTCTTAGTATTATTGCCACTATCCTTTTCTGTGAGTGACTTCTTGACCTTAACAGGCGATTCCCTCGAGTCCTGCACATTCTGGGTCAGCTCTTGGGCCTTATAATCAGGAAGTGGTTGCAAACTGCGGGCATCTTCCCTCTTGATATCATCCGCAACGTCTCTTGAAACCTCAGGGCTTATAGTTCTTCTTCTGTTCACCAAGACATCACTCACGTAGATATCAAAGGCACCATCGTCTGCTGCAGCCACAAGCTTCTCGGATTTTCTTCTCATCTTGGCATTCAAGGAAGGTTCAGCGTAGCTAACTGGTTTACCACGGTTTCTCGATCTTCTTGGCACAAGCTCTTCATCTGCATCTAGTAACGTTGGACCAGGCATACAATCATCTGACTTGAACTTTGTCTTCTGTTGTTTTGTCTGGGCTTTGGAATGCTTAGCCTTGTTGTCATCTTGGGGTAGCGCTTGCGGTTTCAAATTCAGTTGAGCTTTTTCTGTATCAAGAGTATTATTCGTGACTATGCTCGGCGCCAACGGTGCCAGTGATGACTTGGAGGACGTTGACTTCTTTGGAAGTTTCTTGTTCGTGCTTTTCGCAGCAACCTTGACGATAGAATCAGCAGCAACCTTCTCGAGTTTCTCCAATATTCTTCTGTTACCAGGGTTTGGAGAGTCCTCCCAAACAGTAAACTTGTTTTTTGTTTGTGAGTCGACGGAGGCGGAGGAAGGAACTTTGATTGGTGAAAGATTGGAAGCCTGGCTCAACTCATAAGATTCCGTACCCACCGAAACAACAGATCCAGCTGATGATGATGATGATGACGATGATGGTTGTGCTTGCTGAGATAGAGTTGACATAGACTCAATCTCCTCTGCCTGCTGTTGTTGAAGAATGTCCTCAATATCTACATACGCTTCATCTTGAAATGGATTGCCAGTCTTGTCAAACGACAGGCTGACCTTCTCTTGCTGAGGCTGTTGTTCAGGTTCTGGGGCTGGTTCTCTCTGAAGCGGTATTCCTGATTGGATTGCAACCGAAACCTCTTGTTCAATCTCTTGATGCTCCTCAGCATTAGTTTCGGTTTCAGCTTGTTGTTGGCGTTGCTTGTTTTTTGGAGGTGGGATCTCGAATGCAGCAGGTTGTTGTAGTTTGGGGAAAAGATCAACATTCTTGTCAAAGATAGTCATAGTATTGTCTGTGTCAAAGAGGGAGACGGCATGCTCGTTGATAACAGGTGAGTCTGGTGGTACCACGACGATTGATTGCCTTCTCATACTTTTTCTTCTTCTCTCTGCCTTGGATAGCTTCTTCGGAACTTTAGGTAGGAATGTTGAGCTTTTTTCAGACGACGACGTTGACGTTGAGGTGTTTGGGATGCTAGAATTTATCACCGCACGATGGGTGTTGTTGTGCAATTGAATATTAGACAGTGATAGACCCTCGTTATCCCTAATGGTCTGGAACATCTGCATCATCTCGCCAAATCTCTGGTTTACACCTTCCTCTATCACAGTCAACTTCTCCTCGAACCATTTTCTCTTCTGATCCTCTGACTTGGCGTTGACAGCCCTCAACTCAATGTTCTGCTGGATCAAGTCGGAGACCTTGGTTTCCAAATCGCTAATCTTGGTCATTAGGATAGAGTTCTTTCTGGCCAGGGCCTTGTTTTGGACGAGAACCTTCTGTTTGAATTGTGCCTCAGCGCTAAGCTTGGGAGCAAAGTGTGTGAACTGTGGCTGTTGGTCTTCTTGAGCGAGCTGTCTGTTGGTTTTAGGACTGTTGAATCTGCCTAGCGTAAAAGCCATGGCACTTCAACACACAAAAGGACAAAAACAGGGTGGTAACTGCACTGTGCGCGTGTCTGTGGCTCAGGGCTTGAGGGGTTGGAATCAAAAGTGGGAAATAACCCTTGCTTCTGGAGGGGCGATTGCAGTTGGGTGTGCAAGTACTGCTCTCTTCAAATGGCAACGTGTGTTGGTTTGAACTGATGCTTTTCTAAGAGAGCGTTTTTTTTTGTTTTGATTTTGCCTTTGCTTTTTTGGTTTGTTTTGATTTTGACTGACTTTCTTCACGAAATATGTTACATAAGCAGACAGACATTCTTGCCGCTGCCAGGTCACGTGGGATACAGTTTTCAATTAGCAGCGGCGGAGCTTTTTAAAAGATTTTTAAAGTCCACTTCAAACCCCGAGAGTGGCACTTATTGAGGGAGACGAGATCGGCTATTTGCCGCTTCTGTCTGCGGAAGAGCACTGTGATAGACGGCAGAGCATATGGTTTTTTTTTTTTTTTTGAAGTAAAAGCTACGCCACAAAACAACCATGACAAATCCTTAACGAGAAGCACTTTCTAGTTGTAATGTTGTCTGCTCGATTGGGTTTCTTATCAAGGCTTGGTGGAGAAAGTCAAAAAAAAAAAAGAGATCAAAAAAAACACAGGTTACCCGGTGTCGAAAATTTATCCTCCGCACAGTGAACAAGGCGCCCTCTTTGATATGGTATTAAGTATCAATCGGGGAAGAGAATTGGTGGGAAACTATTGTGGTTTTAGGCTGAACCCAGTGTCTGGCTCCTTCCTTTTGCCTGAGATCTTCTCAGCTCGTTCTTTGTCTCTTGGGATCTCCTTATTCTCCCAAAATTTTAGCTGTAGATCTGGGGCCAGGTGGAACATTTGTTAGTAGACAGCACTGATAACAACAAGCAGGCTCCAATTATTTAACCACGGTGGGACCCACTGGACTTCCAGCGACCTATTAGATGCCCTGGAAAGGGCCAAATCAATGACTGACTCAGAGGACCTGTTCTCAAATGCGGTCAACAGCACCGTTTCCTCGTCAACGGACCTGGAGACCATGGGCAGAAGCAGCAGCAATGACAACAAGCTTCAATTCCCTTTCGAATGGCGCCAGGACACGCCACTGACGACCATCTTAGAGAAGGACTTACAGACAAAAGATAACCACGTCGCCAGGGACTCGCGTCTCATCCGTCTCACTGGATCACACCCGTTCAACTGTGAACCCCCATCAGCACTCTCGTTTGCCCAGGGCTTCATCACTCCATCAGAGCTCCATTTCGTCAGAAACCATGGACCAGTGCCCCGCGTCGAGGGCGAAGAGGTCATGGACTGGGAGTTTTCCGTCGAAGGTCTCGTTGAAGAGCCCTTCACCATGTCGTTGAAAGACATGATAACAGAATTCCCACAGTATACCAATCCCATCACATTGTGCTGCGCCGGCAACAGAAGAAGAGAACAGAATATTGTGAATAAAGGCAAGGGATTTGACTGGTTCCAGAATGGTATCTCCACGTCGCTGTGGACGGGAGCCTTCCTATGGGATGTTATCCAGAAGGCCAAGCCGTCCAAAAGAGCAAGATACCTTTGGATGGAAGGTTGCGATGACCCAGCCAAAGGTGCCTACGGTACCTGTGTTCCCATTCACATGGTCAAGGATACCGAGAGATGCATCATGCTGGCGTACAAGCAGAACGGCATGGCCCTGTCCCCAGACCACGGCAGACCACTGCGTGTCGTTATCCCGGGAGTCATTGGTGGACGTTCAGTCAAGTGGCTCAAGAGACTGGTGGTTGCGGAGGAGCCATCGGATAACTGGTACCACTACTACGACAACAGGGTGCTGCCTACTTCAGTTACAAACCAGATGTCGGCCGAACAAGACCACTGGTGGAAAGACGAACGTTATGCCATCTACGACTTGAACGTCCAGAGTATCACCGTCCACCCAGAGCACGATACACGCCTTGTGATCAACGAGAATACCCTGAACGAGGACTTTGAGATCAAGGGATTCGCATATAATGGAGGAGGAAAGCGCATTGGCCGTGTCGAGATCTCGCTAGATAGGGGCAAAACTTGGTGCCTGGCTGATATCGACTATCCAGAGGATCGCTACAGACAGGCTGGCCCAGTCGAACTATTCGGAGGTACGGTCAATGTCTATGAGCGCTTCTCTTGTCTGTGTTGGTGTTTCTGGACCTTATCCATTAAGAAGTCCCAATTGAAGGGATCCCGGGAGATCCTTGTGAGAGCCATGGATGTCAGCATGACAACTCAACCAAGAAACATGTATTGGAACGTGACTTCCATGCTGAACAATTGGTGGTACAGGGTGGCGATCCAACCTGGTGATACCCCAGATGAGATCTTCTTCCAACACCCAACCAACCCAGGCAAGTCTGATGGCTGGATGGATCGTGTTAAGAAGGCTGGTGGCGACGTTCTTGACAACACGTGGGGTGAGGAGGACGAGGAGGGCCTCGTCAAGGAGAAGAAAGAATACGTTGACGAAGATCTGGTGATGATGTTGAACCCTGAGAAGAAGGACATCATTGTCACGCGTGCACAGCTGAAGGAGCATGAAAATGCAGAGGACCCGTGGTTCGTCATCAAGGGTCACGTGTTTGAAGGAGCTCCTTTCCTCAACGAGCATCCGGGCGGTGTGCAAAGTATCACGAACGTTGCTGGCGAGGATGCTACAGAAGACTTCATTGCCATTCATTCACAGGGATCCAAAAACTTGATGAAGAAGTTCCACATTGGTAAGTTGGAGGAGTCTGTTGATTCAGATGCTAAAACTGCACATATCCAGCCACAGGAGCCAACCGCTACACTTCTGCATCCAAAGGCATGGAAGAAAGTGACACTCATAGAGAAGAAGATCATCTCTCACGACTCACGTATTTTCCACTTTGCCCTGGAACATTCAGACCAAACCACAGGTCTCCCTGTCGGTATGCATTTCTTCCTGCGTCTAAAGGATGCCGAGGGCAAATATGTCATGAGAGCATATACCCCTAAGTCCAACCATAAGCTCAAGGGTACGCTTGAAGTTCTGATTAAGGTATACTTCCCGCAGGGTGATATCCCAGGTGGCAGGATGACCATGCAGATGGATGCCCTCAAGTTGGGCGATGTTGTCGAACTCAAGGGTCCAACTGGTGAATTCGAGTACATTGAGAATGGCAGGTTCCTGCTCAACCACAAGCCGGGCAGAACAGACTCGATCCTATTCATTGGAGGAGGTTCTGGTATTACTCCTTGTTACCAGGTAATTTCGGAGATTGTGGATCACGAGGACGATGATACCAAGATGACTTTCTTCTTCGGTAACCGTACCGAAGCTGACATCTTATGCAAGGATGACCTGGAGGAGTTTGTGTCGAGACGTAACTCCAATTTGAAGGTGGAATATGCATTGTCAGATTTTAAGTCGATCAGACAGGACTGGCCTGGCCTGCATGGTCGACTAACTAAGTTGCTGTGGAATCAGTACCTGGAGGAGCAGAGACGGAATGGAGAGTTTATGGTGATGGTTTGCGGGCCACCGGGTATGGTTGATGGTGTCAAAAAACTGGTGGCGGAGACGCCTGGCTTGGATCCAGAGAGAGTTGTTTATTTCTGACTTTATTTATTTGTATAGAGCATCTTCGACCTGTATGTCGCTCAATTATCCCTATCTTTTTGAGAGTATGAGTTTTTCCTGTCATTCTTAACGGTTAATCGTAAGACACCAAATCCCCCGAACCATGCTCTCATCATGCCTTAGCATTGAGAAGGGTTTGAATTGAATCAATAACCATTGTTCATTTCTTACTCTTGAAAAATCAAGCGGCAGTGGACAAGGCTGGTCATTTGTACTCCTCTCCACAGATGGAGCCCTAAAACTAAAACGCTGAACAGAAAAAAGACCCCAGCCACATTTAAAATGACACCTCTGAAATAATCTATTTGCACTTTTTCGTCATTTTTACAATATAGCATTCCTATAAATTGAATCCCATGTCAGCTCCTGAAATTGTACTCTCTTTGTGCAGTTCCTCTGAGTCACCTTTCTCTGCAACTGGTCTAGTAATTCCGGAAGTTTTAGACAAAGTTCTTGAAAAACTGTCTTTCGATGATCTCATCTATCTCATGACTGCAATGAACTGCAAAGGTGTGGGGAAGTACATTTCTGATTGCTATCTCAACGCAGATAAGATTGGCAAATTCACAGAGAACTTTAGTCCCTTGAAAAAGATCATCCGGTTTCCAGTCTTTAGGCTCAACAAGTACTTCTGTGTCATAACTAATATGGAGGAGTGTTAAAAAAAGATTCCAAATATGTCTTGCTCTTTTAACCGGTTTGACAGGTTTGTCTCTTCAGAGACCGATGACATTGATATTAGACATTGTGTTGGTGGTCTTCGTATCATCTACTCGTCAGATGCTTCAACCGATGGTAA
Source organism: [Candida] sanyiensis (assembly GCA_030569275.1). Classification (NCBI taxonomy): domain Eukaryota; kingdom Fungi; phylum Ascomycota; class Saccharomycetes; order Phaffomycetales; family Phaffomycetaceae; genus Barnettozyma; species [Candida] sanyiensis. Next base: position 44,018 of record JAJMKO010000034.1, on the reverse strand, counting down.
ATCGGCAGGTGAACAGGCTATCAACTATATTGAAGACAGAATTCCTCTCATTATAACCTCTGGAGCCTATCTTGAAAGATTCACTATGCTGCTGGGATTCGAGGACCAAAAGCTCGAGGACCTCAGACGCAGAAAGATTCTTCAAAGAGGAGCTCAAAGTGCGTTAATTAACGGCCTAGGAAGCTACCAGTTAAAACAGATTATGACTTCAGAGAAAGATTTCACCAAGATACTTATCCATTCAGTAACAGAGGTGGAATGTAACGACATGAAACTGACCGATGCTTATAAGACATGCCTTTCCTCCATCACGCTAGTTCGAGCAGGCGTCAGTGTCACCTTGAAAAACTGCCTAATCTCAGGTGACAAAAGAGATGACGAGTACAAGGAGATTCAGCTCACCGATTTTGGCTCATTGGAGCTCCCTCCGGTTGTTACCTCCTTTGCTCTCGGAAATTCTGAGAAGCAAAGGAAAAGTCCGATGCACAGTTACAAGATCATTTATACCGCCTAAAAGTACTGGTGAGAGAAGAATCAAAGTTGCAAAGCACCACCATATGCTTCTAAGACAGTCATATTGACAAGATGTTAAAAGATTAAGGACGGATGCGGATGACTTGTACAACGACCTATCACCAGAAGTCCTGTGTGTGAATTTATGGTTTCTATTTACAAGATCTCTGCCGCCCAGGTGCAAAATAGCCCTCACTTAATACTATAAATTGAATAAGTCGATGATATTAAGTAACATTCCTCTAGTAATTCTACCAGCAATACTTGACATATCCCTTATTGTGGATACCTGATATCTTCTTGTCCTGAACCAGGTCCAAAAGTTACTGCTCTTCCCTCTTGAGAAACTCAAACTTCTCCAACATACACTGCAGCTCTCCAACCTCTCCAAGTTTTCGTGCGCTCTCCTTTTTGCATGAAAAAAAAGGGGCTTAAATACTCTCCATTATGCTTCCTCTTATCACTATGTCTCTGGGTCTTCTGTGGAGTTGAGCTGTATTCTGCTCCCCGGCCAGTGTGGACTGCCTGGTGTATTCTTCTTTTTTTTTTTTGATTTCTGTTCAGTTCCTGGGTACTTTGCAATATTCTCGAAGAAGTCTTGCTGATCCACCCCGTCGTCATTCCTTTTCACAAAACTCTCATCGCTTTTTCAGACCTGGAATGCCCTTGTATCGACCACCTTGAAGCTTCGAACCAACAACACTCTGGTTGTGTAGGTTTGGTAAGTGACAGGCGCAGCAGCAATTGACACAACTTCAGCCATTAGACCAAATTTAACATATGACATTCGAAAATGTTAGGGAAAGTGAAAACTCAAACCATTCCGTTAGCCTTTTCTATTTTTGCCAAGTGTCCGTTTTTCTGTGAACGCAGGAACGTTTTAAGTCCGGAGCTCCGAGATGACACAATTTGCAGTCAAATCCCTTCAGTAAAATTTAGCATGCTCGGTTTGGATCTGCATCAGATCTCAGTTGAGAGCTGTTTCGGTTCTTTCTTCGCCCGACTAGACACATTACCCAGCGAGCAACTTTATGACCAGTGTGAACCTCGCCCTAGTACACCTGAATGACGAACACTCTTCATCTTCGCAATTCGGTATCCTATCTGAGTTCATTGGATAATGGGTTTGTGGCTGAGTCATCCCTCCTCACCACTCACCACTAGGTAGCTTTGCAAGCCATCTTTCTTTTATAATAGTTTCAAGCGGGATATTGCGTGCTAGACATATATACTTTACCACGAAGAGGATGAAGGAGCCTGTGGCAAAGATAACAACAGTACCAGAGCAGGTATTTGCCAGTGTGCTGACAATAACCTGGCTCGGCTTGAATAGTTTTTCGTTATGATGTCATTTGGACTGTATAGCTAAACACGATGAGCTTTCAGTAGAGGAAGCAATTGGAGGGGGATGGCTTTCAATATCTCCCCACTGGAGAGCCTTCACCGGCAAGACAAGGTCTACCCTACAGTCTTCGTGTGGAATTCCGATCCGCATAACGTTCAATTGAGGACAGCATCCCTATCTACACCATTAAGAACTCCAAGGGAAACGGAGTTCAGCATACTGAGATTCTCAACTGAGAGAAGCGTCTTAATCGGATTTAAAGGATAAATAATACCCTCTGATTGAGGAGGAGAGAAATCACGCTTGACAAATACGGTGCCATTGAAGTGGAAATAGTCCCTATCAAAGACCAGCCGGGACACACAGCTTTGTACAACAGAGCTGGCTATCACAAAACAACTGTCTAATAAATGCAAAGATCACTTCTTGAACATATACCCTTTCTCCAGCACCTCTTTGGCCTCATTGACCTTCATGCTTACATAGGCACTCCCGCCCTTGTCCGGGTGGTTCGCAAGCATACATCGTCTGTGTTTCTTCTTCAGCATTTCTCTGTTCAGTTTCATGATCTCCTGGCCCTGGATGTCGAGGATCTCAAGAGCCTCGCCCTCGGTCATCTTGGGCGCAAACCCACCAGGATACTTCAGGAACTGCGATCGGAGCGTGCTTGAGACATTCATTGTGTTCTGATCGAGGTGTGTCACATGGAACCCGTTCAGTTCGGCTATCCGGACGCGGGAGAGACCTCTGTACTTGGTCAGCGCTGCAAGGAAGTTCTTGGTGGTGATGGCGGCGACTGCCACGCCGATGCCAATGATAACGGGCAGGACCTGGTGCTGTTAGTACAGTGGAGCTATTGCGAGTCACATAACAGGACTCAACAGAAAGAAGCACATACCATGTTCCCAGCGACACTCTGATTTTTTCTGTTTGCCCTTGTTGTCTTAACTAGCATCAGTTTGGGTAATATTCTAGTTGACGTTACCCGGCCCTGCTCCCGTTTATCCCCCTAACTTACGTACTATGTGTTAATGATTCATGTAATACAACCGTGATGCATGCAGTTAAATGTCTAATCAGTTTTGGTGCTATAATGAGTTGGCTGGGGATGATCTCCGTAGCTCATTCAGCAGCCTGTTTTGCACATCTGAATTGCTCTTTATCTTCTTGAAAACCTCGTCATTGTACTCATAGCAGAGACCCTCATTCATGTACTTGTTGTCATAGAGTGCCTCATTCTTAACAGGGAGCAACCATTCATACCACGTACCTCCCATGACAACGACCCAGTTCCTCTTCAAACCGAGATCGTAAAGGTGGCCAAGGTTCCTCGATGACGGCTGGCTCGAGTACCTGTAGTGCGCGTCATTGACAATATTGAGATTGTTTCTGTAGCGGAGCTCTTCGTAGTGCTCCAATGTCGTCATGTTCTTGCTCATGAAGTACAACGTCAGCCCTGTGAAAACATCTGTCGAGATGGAAAAACAGAGCCCAATGATGGACAATGCCAGGACGTGCATGTTGATAAAGTCGTGGGAGAATTCTTCGTCTTTGAAGAACAGGTACATCTGATATCCAGAAACGATAAGCACCAGCGATGTGTAGAGCACTGTGATGATGAGGAATTGCACAAAGAACTTGTGGTTGTTGAATCCAATGCATGTGCTGAACCAAGGACAATGGTGGTCCATCTTCAAATTGCACTTGTTGCAACCTGAGCAGTGGTGTGTCCTGTCAGGCTTCCAGCATCTGCACTTGTTGCAGAATCTGAAACTGCCATTCTGCTTCACCTGAACCGAATGCTCAGCCAGGTACCGTGGTGGCTCGATGCCATTCTCCACGTCTGGACCTTCCTCGTTGAGCACTCGGAGATCTGGGAAGTCTTGCGGTGACCCGGGACCTTCCAGCACCAGAAAATAAGTGTAAAGGCCTTGTAACGCCAGCCAGGCACCAACGAGGCCGAGGAACAACCCTCCCACTCCGCCAATCACCTGGAGACAGAGAACAAAACAGTACCCGTACATTCCATAGCCGTAGAGTGTGGTGATAAAGACCCGCGGAAACAGCGTTGCTAGATAGCAGCAGAAACTCTCGTAACGCCTCAAATTGCACAACATTGCGCTCTGGAAACCAATACTGGGTTATCCCAAAAACTCATTGAGGCTCTGTTCTATCTTTTGAGGGAAGGCGCTAAAAAGGGCAGTGCGATTTGATAATCCGCGAAAAAGGTTAGGAGCCCCGAACCGCTACTGTGTGGGGCGTATATATTGGTAAACACCCCGAGATTGGCATAGACGTGCGACATACAAATGTCAGCGTTTTTGAGTCAAAGAACAAATGGTAGCTGTTTCCGGAACATTACATAGATACTCTGACGACTTGTTAACTGCCCTGGAGCATGACTCGCGCGCAACGCCAAAAGCTGTCGTTTTCATCGGTGGTTTGACAAATAACTTGTTAGGCGTTGATTACACCCCTGCGTTGAATGAGGCCATCGGTTCTGGTTGGAGATTGTTCGAGGCCCAATTGAGCTCTAGCTCTGCTGGATGGGGAACGGGAAGCCTGCAAAGGGACATGGACGAGATTGAACAGCTTGTGAAGTACCTGCGGAGCCAGCTTGGGATAGAGAAGATCGTTCTCATGGGATTTTCGACAGGATGCCAGGACTCGTTTCATTACCTGTTGAACAAGAGCATGCAGGGGGAAAGTGCCGTTGAGGGTATCATCCTTCAGGCTCCTGTCTCAGATAGAGAAGCCATGGCGAGCTATCTGGAGAACCTCCAGGAGCTGAACAAAGAGGCCAGAGCGATATCAAAGAGCAAAGGCCCCGATGAACTGCTCCCTACCAAGTTCAGACAGATAATGTTTAACACCCCAATCACCGCTTACAGATGGCTCTCTTTGGCTGATAAAGGTGGCGATGATGACTATTTTTCAAGTGATCTGAGTGATGAGACACTGAAACAAACCTTCGGTAGGGTGAGCAAACCCATGTTGGTCCTTTATGGAGATTGCGACTCCTCTGTACCAGCTTTTGTCAACAAGGAGGAGCTGCTCACCCGATGGAAGAACGTTGTCGATGAGAAGTACTGGAGTGGCATCATTGTTCCTTACGCCACGCATGACTTGATCACTGATAGTAAGGAGCCGGAAAAGGCCTTGGAGACAGCCATCTCTGCCATCAGATACTTCCTCGCGACAATTTAATGCAGAGATCTACAAGTAGTACATCAAAGCGTATTAATATACAGAATACAGAACTGAAACAACCTGAATTTACCTTTTTTTTCACTCCTTCAATCTAATCGTAAAACTCATTCACAGGCGTCACCATGTTGTCTCTAGCAAACTGTGATCCACCCTTTGTGTCCTTAGCGTCAGCTGTGTCCTCATCCTCGTCTCCCAAATCCTCAGCGTCTCTTGGGACATCGTTAATCTGCACACTTGGCGCAAACTTCGTGCTCTCCAAGTTCTGGAAAATCTGGGTCATGATCTTGTCCAGATACTCTGGGGAGTTGGCATTGTACATGTTTCCTGGTCTGACATCCAACTTGTAATCTGGACCGTAGTACTCGTAGTAGTCATTGTATGGCAAATCGTGGTCTAATAGCTCGTTGTTCAAGATTCCAGTCTCATAGGCCCATGTTCTGGCAACATTACGCATTGTATAACCACCTCCACCGAGCACCATCAATGGGACACCCAAGTTTTTGCAGAAGGAGACACAGTTAGCGTGACCATTCATCGATAGGTTGAAACAACCCAGTCTGTCACCTGATAGAGAGTCACCACCACACTGCAGCACAATGGCACTTGGCTGGTACCACTCCATAATCTTTCCAATAAGTGGTTCAAAGATGGACTTGTAGGTGGCATCGTCAATACCGTCTCTCAATGGCACGTTAACGGCATAGTTCTTACCCTTACCAACACCAACGTCACGCAGCTCACCGGTACCTGGGAAGAACTCACCATACTTGTGGAAAGAGCACGTCATGACTCTGTCAGTGGTGTAGAAGGCCTCCTCGACACCATCGCCGTGATGCACATCAATGTCAATGTACAACACACGAGGGTGGTATCTTAACAGCTCAATGATACCCAGCACGATATCGTTAAGGTAACAGAAGCCAGAAGCCTCAGACTTTTTGGCGTGGTGAAGACCACCAGCGTAGTTGACAGCAATGTCACACTTGCCCCTGTTCAATCTGGCGGCACCTTCCATCGAACCACCACCGGAAATTCCACAAAACTCGTACAAACCATCAAACACAGGACAGTCATCACCGACATTGAACTTGACAGATTCCTTCTGAAACATCTCCAGGTTGTCGGGCGTCACTCTACTCAGGAAATCAATGTACTCGTCGGTGTGGAACTGACACATCTCCTGCTTAGTTGCCGGCTTGGCTCTGTAGATCTCCATTTTCTTGTACAGACCGTAGTTCATGATCAAAGAGTGTGCCATTCTTATTCTGTGTGGTTTCATAGGGTGACCAGCACCGTAGGCGTAGTTACCCACATCGGCGTCGTAGAAATAGGCGACTCCTGAAGAAACTCGTTGTTAGATAAACTTTCAATTCGACGCAGGGTAAAAACTCTGACAAATTCACATACTTTTCTTCTCGTTCGGTTTGACCGTGATCGGGTCGAACGGCTTTTGCTCGTAGTTCGAAAGCATCGTTGGCTGCGGTACTTTGCAATTGGTTGGTTTTGTTTTCGGCTGGACCTGAAAGCGCTTGGAGTTTTTTGTGAGGATATTTGATAACCCTCGGAAATTCCTGTTTTGTAATTCGCGGAGGTCGGAATGGGACTGAGGAGCTAAGGGGTCAGACAAGACAAGAGGTACGAGTTGATCTATCGGGTAGGAGCTGGGAGACAGCACACACTACACATCGGAAACCACTAATAATATTCTGATTACTTCTTCTTTCCACCTTCAAAGTTTTCCCTGACTCTGAGGTAATGCTCCAATTCCTCAGCAGACACAGATGCGGTTAGGTCATTACGGGCCTTTAGGAAGTCCTCCTCCTTCACTAACACAGTGATATCATCCTTGCTGGCAATGTTATCGAACCACCATCTGGTGGAGACCTTGTCATTATCGCTCCTTTGGGCATTGAAGGCTTCAACCTTCTTGTCCACATTACCAGCGATTCTCGTCATGGCGTTTAACATGGAGTCAGAACACAGGGCGTAGAAGTCAGCACCGGTGAAATTGAAAGGACATGATTCAGCGACATTCCTGAGATTGACAGATGGATGCAAGGAAAACTTTCTCGTGAGGGCCTCAAGGATCTTCTGCTGCTTCTCATGTGTGTCACTGATGCCCAAGTACAACATCTTGTCAAACCTTCCCGGTCTCAGTAGTGCCTCATCCAACAGGTCTGGACGGTTCGTAGCACCAACAACAAAGACACCATCACCAGAGTCACCACCGCTCATACCGTCCAGCTCTGCAAGTAATTGTGAAACAATACGGTCCATGACACCACCAGAATCACCCTGATTACCTCTCTTAGGAGCCACAGAGTCCAGTTCATCGAAGAACACAACACACGGCTTTGCATCGCGGGCACGCTGGAAGACTTTTCTGACATTAGCCTCCGATTCACCAATGTACATGTTCAACAGCTCTGGACCTTTGACACTAAAGAAATTTAGGGAAAAGTTTGATGCAATTGCCTTTGCAAGTAGAGTTTTTCCAGTACCAGGGGGCCCGTAGAACAGGATACCACTTCTTTTCTTGAGACCATTGGCAAAGAGCTCTGGGTGCTTCAGCGGCATATCGATCGTGTCAAGAATCTCATCCTTCACGACATCGAGACCACCAATGTCCTCCCACTTCACATCAGGAATCTTTGGTGCACCGATGGAGTCGGAGAATTTTGATCTGGCATCGTTGATGGATTTCTCAAAGTCTGATGGGGTGAGTTTGATACTGTTGTTTTGGGTTAAGGTGAGAAGGTCAGCATCGAGCTCATCTGCAATCTCCTCTAAATGATCAAGCCTCAAACTGCTCGCGTTGGTGACAATTGACACCAGGTCCCTTGGTGACAAACCAGCACTCTGTAGGGACAACGTGGAAAGGGAAACGTCGTCCCTTAATGTGGCATCTTTCAACAGGTATCCAAATATCCTGCGTCTCTCCTCCTCTGAAGGAACAGGAACCTCAACTTCGAATATGAATTGGGATCTCAACTCTTCAGGAATTTTGTCTGCGTCATTGGTGCTGGCGATAAAGATAGCTCCTTGTGAGGCGTACTCCTTCACCAATTCTCCAAGCTTTGAAGCTAGCAAGGACGGCTTCTCGTTTTCAGCCTTTTTAGCCAGTGCCTCAATGTGCCTGAGGTAAACCACAAGTCCCTTGGTTTGCTCGACAACCCTGTCATACAAACCTCTGATCAAACCAATAGTCTTGGCTTCGGATGTTGGATTCAGGATTTCGTAGCCATCTATGATCAGCAGGTGCAGTCCCAAACTCTGAGCAATGTTCTCCACAATGAAGGACTTTCCGACATTACGGTTCAGCGAGGAGATAAGAATGGTCGTTTGAAGGGTGGGCTTCAAGACAGAGGACTTGAACAGCTTGGCAACCTTCTTGGCGTATGGAAACACGCCGTCTTTACCCTCGAGGTAGTCGAAGTTTGAGCGCAGGCCGAGGAATGTTGCCCAATCGTACTCCAGAGCAGGTGGTCTCTCACTTGCGACACCTGATTGTGCCATCTTTGTGTGTGAAGGATCCAGAATGAACTGGCCCTTGGATTCCGCAGATTCGTCAATTTCAGTCACCTTAAACCACACGACAGTGTCTGGATGACCCACAGGAAGAGAGATGTCTGGGTTGCTATGTGTCACAGACCTCGCCAGGACCGAGTCGAATGTGATTGGGATGAAGTCCCCCACAGATACAACACGGTGCGCAGTTTCGAAGTGGGTCTTCAAGTTGGCCATGAAGGGCAGTTCATTGCGTCTGAGAGAAGCAGGTGAGGCTACCTTCTCGAGTGTAATTGAAGTGGCGATAGGGACAGAGGATAGTGTTTGAGCAGTGCGCTTTATGGTCACTTTTCCTGTGGATGGCCGTGGGTTATTGATGAGGAAGATTGGAGAGAGATGGATGGTTCCCGGTTCATAGCTGTTGGGCTCGACAAGCGAGATGAGTTTGATGAGCTTGGTAGTATTGTTAATGGTGAGCTCAACATAGTCTCCGGAATGGACACCTATCTTGGACAGGTCTGAGGTGCGCGCGAATGCAATGGTCTCTGAGTCGGTGTTGGATTGCTCCAGGACAGAATATGGGAACCTGTTGCTGAGGGCCTTGACATTAAACTCCTGCATTGCTGTATCTTTGGCTGTAATACCTTTAGATAGGTAGTCTGCAAACTCAATGCCTTCAAATCCAGGGGAGTCATTGATCTTTATTGTCTCATCCTTAACCAGCGTAATGACGGAGTTGACGGTTAGAAGACCTTGATCCACAGGCTCAACCAGAAGCACCTTCCACAATGACTCATGCCTTTGCCCCTCCATGATTAGGCTGAGCCCAATATCTTTTAATGCTCCTAGGAGCTTATCCCCTTTGTAGTTCACAAGGAGCTCATGAAGCTCCTTAGATAGGCCAATGATGGCATTACTGACCTCCACTGGTTGTGTTGTCATGATGAGCGCCTTGTCGACAGTCACGTCAACGCTCCCAAAACGTGAGGGGTCCGAGACAACAATTCTGTTGTTTCCAGTGATGTAGGAGTCTGTGACTTTGTAAATAGTAGATCTGCTGAGCTGTTGAGTTCCCAGGTACTTCACAGTGACGAACTTAGACCCTACCGGATCAGGAAAGAGGTGGGACTTGATGTCGGGGCTCAAGGAGACGGCAATGCTATGGTCAGAGTTCTGAAAGTCGACTGAGGTGAGAATAGGGGTACTGTATCCCCGTCTGGCGGGTTTCCCACCGCTGATGTCAGGCATTTTATTGCTTTCTTGGTGGTTTATTGGTGAGGGTTGGCGGCTTGGGCGTTTCCTTTGTTGAGGAAAAACTGGGGGAAAATGGTGTACGGGTGGCAGATAAGCCGAGGCTTTTCCCTATTTGGCAAGTGGGTACAAGTTGAGATAGTATGCCAACAAAAATGAGAGCGAATAGTACAGTCTTAGAGCATTAGGTAGATTTACATTTTAACGGCCAAAGAGACCAAAGAGACCTCTTTTCTTGGACTCTTCTTCAACAGGAGCCGTAGCAGCCGCTGGGGCCTGCTTCTTCGGAGTCTCGATCTGTGTTTGTGGGGTACGGTCCTTGACATCGCTGATGTAGTTGAAGGCAACGTCAAACAAGACCGGTTTGACTGGGATCGGCTGTAGGTTGAAGCTGACAATGTTGAATGTGGAGCTGAATTTGTTGATGTCGTCAGATATGGACTTGTCCTTTGGTAGGCCAGCTTCTATCTGCGCCAAAACATGGGAGTTCTGCTTCAAGGAGGTGAGTTGTTGCGTGATATCCCTGATACGGGCATTATCAATGAATTGAAAGTCAATCGTGAAGGAGGTGGATTGAAGGGCCTCTAGTGAAGAGGAGGCCACGAGTAGGGCCTTGGCATAGCTCTTGATACCAAAGAAGTGGGATGCAACAATCTGTTGTTTGAGACCACCGTAGTAAGCACCTAGGGTCTGGATGTTGGCAGCGAGCTCGTCATCGGAGTACACACCAGGCAGCTCGAGGATCTCGTTGACAGTTGCTTGGATGGTGTCAAGGATACGCAGGCTCTCCTTCTTGTTCTTGGAAAGAAGGGACTCGTCTCTTCTTATTCTCGTGAGTAAGGCAGAGTACTTGATGAATGCGAGCAAGATCTGGTCATCTTGTTCATCATCCTCCTGAATGGTTCTGGCAATGAAAGACTCGTGGTTATCCTGGGCTTCAGACCACAGCTGGAGAGCGGCATCAAAGGATTCAAGGGTCGATAGGTCGATGGAGAGCGCGCGCGAAATGAGTTTGGCAGTGGTCTCGTCCTTGACCTGAGCGATATAAGATCTGTAATTGATATCTTTGACGAGTTGCTCTGGTGCAGTTGGCTGTAGGAATTCAGCGTCTTTGGAGGTAATGAGCGTGAACAGCTCGTTCGAGTGGAGGTCTTGAACCACCTTTCTGGAGTACTCTGTCAAATCAATGGTGGAGTTCTTGGAGTCCCTGTAGACGGCCAGTTTGAAAGCGGTATCGATAGTCTCCTCAACAATGTCTTTGTATAGGACCGCGTTTTCAGCGGATTGGGTCTCCAGGAATTGCAAAGCGACGCGGGCAATAGAGTAGGAGGCGATGGCGAGCTTCCACTTCTTGACCTGGATGGCAAAGTGGCCTTGAATCAACTCTCTGTATACCAAAATCTCCGCTCTCTTGACGAAATCTTCCTCATCGGCGGAGATCTCTGCCAGTGAGTTTGCCCTTTGTAAGCCTCTCTTCAATCTTGTAGTCACCAATCTCTGTCTACTCTTACCATTGCTCGCGCTGATTTCAAGCAGCGACTGGTTCTCAAGAGCGTAAAGGTAGTCTCTCTCAACAGTCAACAGGGATAACAAGTAGTACTTGGCGGACTGCGCAAAATTCTCCTTTGTGATGGTCGCCTGCTTGTAGGATCTCGTGTTCTTGGACTGGATTCCAAGGTACTTCTTCAGCTTGTGGGTTCTACGCGTGACTTTCGCGCGTTGTTTTCTGAAGTCCTCTGCGCTCTGAAGAAAAGCAGACTGGCGCTCACCGAAAGTGAGCTGAAGTGGTGTCTCGGACATGGCTGTGTGATCTTCAAGGCGTTTCAAACAGAATCTCCTGCATGTCCTTCTTCGCCCAAATCGTCCAAAACTTGGGAGAAAAAAAAAAGTCCGCGAAAAATTCCCCATTTGAACCGAATGCATAAGTGTCAACAAAAGCACTTGTTCTCCATCTCAGCCACTTACAACGACGGACAAATCCGATGGCCAGCGTTGCTCTGTTAATAGCGTGTGTGGGAGGAATCTACGCATCATTTCTCACGTGGGGGTACCTCCAGGAAAACCTCTCCTCGCAGCGTTTTGGCCCTGACGCTGTGCCCTTCTCGGCACCTTTCTTCATCACATTGGCACAGAATTTGGCAGCGCTGATTGTGGGCTGGATTTACCTGAAGTTCAGTGAGCGCGGAAAGAAGAGCGAGGCGAAAGTCTCTGTTTGGCAGTGGAGTGTACTGAAGTCGATCGCTGTTGTTTCGTTGACACAGAGTTTGTCCAGTCCTGTTGGGTTGAGCTCGCTGGAACACGTCGATTACCTGCTATACCAGTTGGCCAAGAGTTGTAAGTTGATCCCAGTTATGCTTGTGTCCACTGTGTTTTACAAGAGGAAATTCCCGTTTTTCAAACATGTCGTCGCTTTGACCGTCACTGCAGGTGTCTTATTGTTCACTGTCGGCAATGGGAAGGTCAAGGCATCCGACCCGAAAGAAAACTCACAATTTGTGCTCGGGTTGCTATGTCTTGGGGGTTCCTTGATTTTGGATGGTATCACTAATGCCACCCAAGATGTGCTATTCAAGGAGAACAAGAAGCTGACCGGTGCCCATCTCATGACTGGGTTGAACTTCGTTTCGTCGATCTTGACTATGGGGTACTGCCTGGGGTCCGGACAACTCAACTATTCGATCGAGTTCATCATGAGGTATCCCATTGTGTTGAAAGAGGTTGCCCTGTATGCATTCTGCGGTGCTATTGGTCAGATTTTCATTTTTGTCACGCTTGCCGAGTTCGGGAGCATGGTCCTGATCATGGTCACTGTGACAAGGAAGATGATGTCCATGCTTCTATCCGTGGTGGTGTTTGGCCACAAGCTGACTGTTTGCCAGTGGATTGCACTCGGTCTGGTTTTTAGCGGGATTGGCGTGGAAGCAGGGGTCAAGTTGCTCGACGACAAGAAGAAGGCAGAAGCCGTCCAAAAGAAAGAGAAATAGAGTAATAGAGGGATTAAATGCATTATATTACTAGCTCCATATATTCACCAGAGTCTCTGCCACAAATTATGCACACCTCCTTTCCTTTCAATGTTTGGTAACAACAGCCAAGCCACGGTCAAAGTGACGAAACATCCTAAAAAGATTGGGTGAAGAACAAACGTACCCGCAAACTCGGATGCCAAGCCAACAAAGAATGGAATGGCGCTGCCTCCCGAGCTTCCAAACGCAGTTGCCAAAGTGAGGCCACATAGTTTGAGCTTTCTTGGAAGAATCAATGTCACAAGGGAGATCATCATCGGGTACATTGGCCCCACAAAGAATCCCGTAATGCCGGCAAACGTGCCTGCAGCAACGACATTAGGCACTAGCCACACAAGTAGATCGAAAACCATACACAGAGCGGCGAGGATGATAACGGATCTGCGCACCCCAAAGTATTTTGTCATTGGATGCGAGAGGACAAATCTTCCCAACGTGACACCAGCCCAGAACCCAGAGGCAACGTAGCCGACGTTGCTTGAGCCGGCCCTGTAGTTGAGCAGAAAAGTGACGACCCACCCACCCATCGAGACCTCTGAGCCCTGGTAGAAGAACACAAAGGCACAAGTCAACCAGCACTTGACGCTCAGCAATGCGGCCTTGAAGTCATGCGACTGGGTGACATCGTCGTCGTCGTTCTCAGCGTAATATGGGTCCAGGTCTTCGACATCGCTGAAAGCCCACCATAAATTCACCAGTGTGATGCACTGCATTGCCAGTGGGATGAGGTAAAAGTAGTGCCACTTCTCATACCCCTGTTTGTTAACGAGTAACGTGCCCAGCAATGGAGCCGCAACGCCACCGATACCGTAGAATCCATGGAATGCGCCCATGTACTTGGAATTGTCCTGCATCTTGGAGATGAAGAGGTTGAACTGCGCTGCACCCACGGCAGCACCAAGTCCGCAGAGGAAGAAAGCAAAGCAGATGAGACCAAAGACCTTGACGCCGGAAGCGACTAAGGCAAAGCCAATGATAGCAAGAAAGGACGACAGGCACAATGCATATCGTTTACCGAGGAGGTCGTCGATGTAGTGGCCTGTAAAAGCAATGGTGATGAATCCGAGTGCGTTGCCTAGCCAGACCAGGGACACAACGGCGTACGAGACGCCGTAGTAACGTTCGATGGAGGGCAAGAGGGCTCCGAGAACGGAGTCTGACATACCCAGGTTGAACTCCCAGAGTGTGGCAGCCAGAAGTCGATGCTTTGTGCGCGGAGGAAAGCTCAGTGTCATTCGTTTCGGCGTGGTACCTGGCGTCGGCGTTGACACAAGCTCTTCCCTGGGTGCAGGGTCCAGTGTCGGCTGGAGAGCATTCAGTTGGTAGGACACGGGCTCTTTGGTATATGACATGGCTATTGGAGTGTTTCGAGTGTGTCTCTCTGGTTGAAATTGCCTTGAGAGCAAGATAAATAGCAGATTTAGGTGTCCGTCATGCATTTAAACGAGAATCTCATCTGCTTGCGGGACGCTGCGGGATGAGCTCGAAAGCGAACTGCGCCGCAGACCGAGGAATAAGAGCTGTGCCCCCAATCACAATTTGCACGAGTTTCTGCTGTTTGAGTAAAAGGCTGTTCTGTTTGGGTTTGACTCTGTCCCAACCCTTTTAGACATCCCAAGATGTCTTTGTTAAGCAGATTCTCATGGCCAACCGAAAATACGGAGCAGAACCCCCCGAAATCACTATAATTTTCAATGAGTACTTGCGGGAAGTGATTAACGGCCACTGAGAGAAGTAAATAGACTACAATGAGAACTTCGCATGATGTCTTGTAGCTCAATCTTTCGATGTATGTTCCAAGGGCGGCCACCTCAGTTTATTCCGGGTAACGTGGAATCGAGCATTTTAGCCTCTATTTTTTTTTTTTGCACGAGTAGTACAGTCAGCCGTTGTGACGCCTCCCAACATTTGAGATCTACCCCGGATTTGGCACCCAGTTCTTCCTCGAACCCATGAACCGAGGCAACGACATAAACAGTTATATTCAAAACCTCGATGCAGTGCTCGAGGTCAGCCTATTGAACGGTGACACGGACCAGGAGTTCATCGACCCATCTATCCAGGAGGAGCAAACACAGTCACAACATCCCGAGACACCACGAGCGCAAGGCATCAGCAGATCACAGCACAACGATGAAGACGCTACTGGTGGTGATGGCGACCCTTTAGAACTGGCAGGAAACGGCATTGTTGACCACGGAGTAAACCCTGAAACCCCAGAGATACCTGCCCTGCCGGAAGGCGCTGATCCCAAGAAGGTTTGTCCGTTCTGCCGCAAGTCCTTCTCACACCCGGGCTCGATGGGCCGTCATCTGGACCTCAAGAAAGGCACTCGCTTGCATCCCGCCGATTTGATCGAGAGAATGCGCTCAGATGTCAAGAGACGCGGCGATGTCCAGCGGATCAAGGAGCGCCGGCGTGCCAGGGCGAGGAGATACAACTCCAAGGCTGAGGTCAAGGAACGCACCAAGGTGCAGCGACGTGTACGGGACAGGATGATGAGGGCTAAGAGACGCATACAGAAGGCGTTCTTGATGAGCTTGGGAAGAGCTGATCTCGGCGAGGCACCGACGTTTCCAAGGGCGTTGTTCTACTTCCTACCTCCAAATCAATGGCCTCATGGTCCTCCCACGTTGGATGTGTACACCACATTTGGTACTTTCCTAAATACCAAGTTTGATCCGGCAAACGAAGAAGAGGTGAAGATTTATGATGAGGTGATGAGAAAAGTCGGTCTGGCTACAGAACAATGGCTTTTGTTGCCAGAGGCTGAAAAACACGAGATCTGGGCCCGTGAGCTGAGACAGGCAGCTGTGGACTCACTAGCCACCATCTCACTCTACGACTTGAGATACAGAGACGAGCTGATAATTAAATTGGCCAAGAAAAGAGTGGATGAGATTAACAGCGGTCTGGAGAAGGACGAGGATGACGACGACGAGGAAGAGGAAGAAGACGATGAGCGTGAGGATGGTGGTTTGCATGGGGAGAAAAGTGACAAGGAAGAGGAATACTTTAACCAAGAAGAGCTGGCTGCAGTTGCAGAAGCTGTTGTGAACAACGCAGCAGAGCAATAGCACCAATACAAGACTGAAAAGCATGCTATTATGACATTCAAAGTATCTCACCCTCAGTTACCCGACTCCCTCATCTGCTCTGATATCTCGAGGCTGTGACCGAGAGGAGGAAAAGTGGCCGTGGTATTCAGAGCTTGAAATAGTGTACTAAGATAAAACGGTTCTGGGAAGTCTCGCAGCTACGACTCACTTCTTGATGCATGTCCAATTGGATCGATCTAACGTTGAAACAGCACTTGATGTCCATGCGGTTTGGAAGTTGAGCAGTCCCTCGTAGGTTAAAGTTTTGCTGGGTCGCAAGCGAATAGAAGTTAGCTGAGTCGCGTGGAATACCTTGATGAACTTCGGAAAAGTTCCTTCAACGACTCACGAGCTGCATTCAGTTGAAACCTGTGCACTTCCAGGCCTGGCTTGAGTGCAATTTGAACGTGGTGGAGAGCACCAGCAAAGACCTGGATTTGGTTCCCGCGAACTGCTGCATTATTCAAACTTCGAGCTTGACTGTAGTGAATGCCTCGTAGATGAACTCAGCTCGCTTCCCGTAAAGGTGAATCCCACCACGTCCATCCGAGGGTACTGAATGAATTATCAAACTCTCTGAAAGCTTACCGGTTGGTTAATAGGAAATGTTAACTAAACATCGAAAGCCTGGCTGGCGCAATCGGTAGCGCGCACGACTCTTAATCGTGCGGTTGTGGGTTCGAGCCCCACGTCGGGCACACTTTTTTTAGTGCCTTTCTCTCACTAATTCCTTTTTTTTCTTAATCTTTTACACCCGCTTAACTCCGACTAAAAAAATTGGAACGTGCGGTTTCCTTAAGTCTCACAATCCGGTATCTAACTATTTAATCACTGATACCGTACGGTATCAGCATTGTTCACCTTGTCATCCGGCTACGCAAAACAACCATGATGAACTACCTATCTAAGTTTTTTGCTGCCAACAGTGACGAGAGGCGAGATGCAGAAATTGCAGAGACAGTGCCCTTGTCAGCTTGTTCTCATGACTGCGAGTCCTGCACTACCAAGTTTCCTTCCTCTCTGAAGTGCGACGATGGTGATATTTACAAGTCTTCAAATCCTATCGACTTACATATTCTGATCCCAACGGGCAAGGCAGACTGGCAGCATGACATTGCAGAGACCGAGGGCACACTGGAGCATGCGCTAGTAAATTGGAAAGAAGGGGAAGGATCCAAGATCGTGCCTGGTGGCAGAATCAAAATCAACGACACTTCCATTCCAAAGAACTTTATCGACCCAGGGTACCTCAAGGGCGAAAAGAACGATATTCTGCTGTTACCATACTTTGTCTGGGTGAAGGGCGTTACTACGGCTAATGTGGCCGCTGTCCTCAACGAGCTCATTCCACAATTGTTCAAAGCCAGAGATGAAGGGTCGGTAGACATTCCTACGTCAGTGCAGGGGCTCGATATCGTCAAATCGCAGGCATTATCCTACGTAATGATGTGCTCTCATACGACTAGAGACAAGAGATGTGGTGTCACTGCCCCGCTCATGAAGAAAGAGATGGACTTCAGACTGAGAGACACAGGACACTACAGAGACCACGGTGACGATAGACCGGACGGTGTCCATGTCGTGTTCTGTAATCATGTCGGTGGCCACAAGTTTGCAGCCAACGTTATCATCCACAACAGGGGAGGCCAGACCATTTGGTTGGCCAAGTGCACGCCTGCAAACTGTGTGCCTATTATCGATGAGACTGTGCTAGGAGGAGGTAAGGTCTGGGGTGATTTGGTGAGAATGGTCCAGAAGAACAAGGCCATTCAGTGGTAATTTTACTGCATTATTGTTGAAGATATAGAGCATAGACACGTTTGCATTCTTAAGAAGAGCAACGCTCATTTTCTTAATTACCTATTTAAAGACGTCTAAAATGTTCAATCTGCGTTGTAGAGAGTCGATCTTTTCCCTAGATAAGGACTTGGCACTCTGCAAAAGTTTGTTCAATCTGGCACTCTCCTTCTCAAAGAACGCCTCCTCACCGTTCACGAGCTTGTTCAACAGCTTCTTGTAGTACTTGCTGTTGTCATCATTTGCATCGCGAATCTCAGCAATGATCTCCGCTGCAACAACGTTGATATTCTCAGGGCTCTCTTGCAACAGAGGGGTGATCTTGGTGTCAAGTGCAGCGATTCTGCCAAACGTTGGGAGTAAGGAGCCATCAATGGTTCTGTGGGTATGGGCAATTTCATTGACCCAGCTAACCAAGCCGTCGAGTTCTCTAGAGCTCTGGAATGCAATTGGCTTTGGGTCATTGGCTTTGAAAGAAAGGATGGTTGGGAATCCACGAATCTGGAACCTGCTCTTCAACTCCTCAGCAACGTTCTCCGTCGAAGATACTTCAGCAATGATGACATCTTCTTCTGCCTGGAAGATGTTGGCCAACTCCTCCCACTTTGTCTTCAAGTTCTTGCAATGACCGCACCAATTGGCAGTGAAGACAACAAAAACGTTCTTACCACTCTCCAGCAAGGTCTTGTCAAAGTCCAAGTCACCAACTTGCACCACATTGGACTGCACTTTCGGGATGTAAACGTACTCTTCAACATTCTCACCAATGAACTTCACAAATGCATCAACGCTTCTCTTGCCGGCAAACTCGACAGGTGCCTTCTCTCTGTCATTGCTGAACAGCTTGATAGTTGGGAAGCCCGGGATGCCAAACTGGTTGCACTTGACTCTATTCTCCTCACACTCAATCTTGATAATCTGCACAGTCTCGGAGCTGGCGTACTTGTCAGCCAGTTCCTCCCATTTTGGCGCTAGCGTCTTGCAATGTGAGCACCACGTTGCATAAAACTCAACCAGTGAGGCCTTGCCACTGTTGTAGACAATATCGTCAAAGTTCCTGTTGTTAGCGATGATAACGTTGGACTTGGCAGCTGCGGTCAGCAGTGGTATCGATAGCTGTAGGAGTGTACTGAAAAGCATCTTGGCTGTGGAGTTTCATGCCCATTTGTGATATACTGGTTCCCATCGGATTGTTCAAAACGACATTTCGCTTAGATAAGCAGATGACGTTTTTCAAAATAGAAAAAAGGATTCTAACCATCTCCGCAAAAGATACATACAACTTGAGCACAATTGTCAGATCCATAGGAACGATGTCCGACGATCGCTGTTGGATCTGTCTTGGGTTTGATGGCGACCTCCCGCCATTGGCTGGCCCACATGAGTCCCGAGAGCTCATCACCGCATGCGGTTGCTCTCTCAAAGTCCACAAGAAGTGTCTACTTGACTGGACCGCCAGCATTGCCATGAAGAACAGACAGGACGGCGTCTTCGTCCTCAGAAGAAACGACAACCCAACCTTTGTGGTCAGAGACCAGGAAGGTGCACACCATGTTACAGTGAGACCACGAAGGGGCCTGCGGGTTTATTCACACGCCGATGTGAAGTGTCCACAATGCCAAACCCCATTCATGTTGACTTGCAAGCCAAGTTCACTCCTCATGTTCAACAATGTCATAAAACTAGGAGCGAAAAAAGTCCTGTATTATGCATCAATATCGACTGTCAGCTCAGTCTTCTTCGCCTCTTTGGCGGTCAGTGGGTTCAGCATTTGTACAAGCTTGGGTGCCAAATTGCTGGAGAGAGTCGCACCAACAAGCGTGATGATGAAGATGTTGGGCATAGCTGAGAGAAATCTGGATAATGCTCTGTTGAACAATAGGGTGACATTCAAACACCTCGCATTGATGTGTGGATTCCCTGCTTTCCTTTTATCCTTCCGTGGTACTGGTAGATTGGCATCAATTTTGAGGAACGTGTACCCACTCTGCTTTTTTGACAACATTTGGAAATTTGCTAGAAATGACCCAAGGAACGTTTTGGTATTTGCAGAGCCTGTCAACCAGCTCTATACCGTGTTGTTCAATCTCACAGTGAACAGACTCCACTACCGCATGATCAGAGGAATTAACACCTGTTTCTTGGGTAGTAACCTTCCCCTGGGTGAAATTGACGAAATCGAGGCTGAGGATGAGGAATTTGACCAACTTGAGCATGAGAGAATCACACAGAACTCTGAAAATAACCTTCACTGGTTGAGAAAGGTGCAATACGCCATATTTCCCAACTTCACAGATCGTGCAAGAGAAATTGTTCACAAGAGGAGACTAAGAGAAATACGATTGACATCCAAGGTGGATTACTCCTCCGTTTTGGGAATGAGATCGAAGATCTTAACTATCCTCACGACATTTCTCTGGCCTTTCGCGGGTGAGTTGATAGGTAAACTTCTTGTCAAATCATCGTTCATCAAGCACATTGCCAATCAGTTCAGCAACACCCCTGATGAGTCAGCGTACCTCATTAATGTAATTGGCTGCTGTGTTGCTGTCCTTGGAAAAGACCTCTGGAACCTGTTCATGACTTGGAGATACTGTAAGCAATACAGTAACATTAATGTCTTGAACGCCAAATTCACGGACTTCGAACTAGTACCGGTGCCAAAGGAACAAGAGGAGGTTTTGGGCGATCAAATAGAGGAAGGGGAAGGTCCTCGTCCTCTCCCTGCCTTCAACTTTCCAGGAGCATGGGTTGATGAACCACTGGATCAACTTGCCCGAGACAGGAACGAGGCCTTGGAAATTGAAGGAGCACCTCAAGTTGTGGCTAACATCAACTTTAATGGGCAGGCACATCTGAACTTTGGGGATTTGCTGAATGAAATCTTTAGAGTTTTCAGACCTAGATTTTAGTTAGCTGGTCATGTTGTGTAATGAAACCGAGCATTAATGAACCGTTTTAAATTCAATCATACTATGAAAACGTTTTAAATTGTAATAAACCATATTTTAGAGAGGGATTTTGTGTTTCTGGAATCTCTGTAACAACATCAACTCCACTATGTTGGGAAAACAGCCTGACATCGATATAAACAGTAAACCACTGGCAAGCTTCAAACGAAAGGTCAAACCTACACCCCTAAAGTACAAGATCAAGGAATACGTGTTTAGGCCCCTAGATCACTTAATTAACGACCTTCACAGAAATGTTGTAAGTGATGAAACTCTGCTGATATAGAGGGGGTGTCACGTGGCTTGTTACACTGAGTCGCGCACGTTGTGGCAGTTAAGTACAACAGAAGCCGTACCCCAGAAGTTGCTAGAGATACGAGACACGGAGAAGAGACGACGATTATGGACCCCACTGACGAACAAAAGTTACTCCTCAACGCGATCCAGTCCTTTTAAGGTGACACCGAAAGTCTAGAGACTACTCTAAACTGGATGACAACTACCAAAAAGGTACTGAGATTATTGGGTAATGAATTAGACATGCAGAACAAGTTTAACTGGATCTCTGAGAAGATGGAGGGTCGAGGTATCGCTTTCATTACCGAGTTTGCCAGCGTGAACTGCAAGAACGGTTACCCCAAGGATGACACCACTGACTTGAAAACATTATTTGATGTGTTTGAGAGAGAATTCCTACCACCTAACTTCCAGAGTGAACTCTTGGCTGATCTCAAGGTACTATGCCAGGAGAATACGGTGAAGGAGTACAACCGTTCTTTTGACTGGCTTGTGAGCCATGTCAATACAACTGTGCCAGCAGAGTTTCTGTTTAACGCCTATGTTTCGGGGCTATCGGTGGATATTCGGAGATAGATGGTTACTCAACCACAAATCAAGGACTACCTGGCTGCAGAGCGATATGCCTCACAAATAGAGGCTCCTGGGACCGGTTTCGACCCTACCATCCCGTCTTTCCTTGGCAGATAGTCTCAGGCCATACCTAAAAAGGAACAGCACTATGGCCCCAACCGCAAGAGACAGCATCCTGGCCAGAAGGCTAAACGCTAAAACATTAAAACACGAGTTTTAATATACAGTGATTTATTATTTCCCCGTTGCGCTTCGTAGTCTATCTCGTAGAACAAAATTGATCGAGAATGCTGAGCTAATTAAGGTGTCCTGGTCAAGCCTTAATCTCAAGAGACTTCAACGATGACAAAAAAGACAAACTCTGTAAGAGGACCGGGACGTTGATTTCCGACTCCGCTAGGGACTCGAGGGGTGAAGCCCTAACGAAAGTCTCTAGCCCATCTCAGAGTGATCTTTAAATAGGGCTTTTTCCACCTGTATATAGTCAGTTTTATAATAGAACATTCGATTTCTGAGTCGAATTAATACTCAGCATCGTCGTGTGGATCAAAAGCGCACTTTACAACTTCAACAAATCCGAATTAGTGTAGTGGCTATCACGGCACGCTCTCACCGTGCAGACCGGGGTTCGATTCCCCGACTCGGAGTTCTTTTTTGCTAGGCCGCTTTTTTTTACTCTTGTTGAATTGCATCATGTTATAATAATGATGCATACCATACTGGTGAAACTTCGAAGCTGGATACGGTATGCCACATGATATTCCCTTACGGGACCGTAAATGTGCAGAAGATGGTTGTTCTATGTTTGGAGTGCATCGTTCTGTCCAAATTAGGAAGTATCTAGCCTGAAACCATCCTGTTTTTACAAACTACTGGTTGACAGTTGATCTTTGTATAAAAGCGGTGGACCGTAGGTTCCTCTTGTGTGACCATTGTTCATTATAGCCTATTGTCAACTACAACAACAACTGAATTACCTGTAATATGCAACAATTCTTCACCACCATAGCCACCCAAAGCGTCGACAACTCTGAAGATAAAGAAAACTAGAAAGCTAGAGGTTCTTGCCTAAAGTGAAATTTCGCCCTTACCTCGTTTTAATTGATTTTTAGAGTACAATCTTCCTGATCACCACGAATAAATCTAGCAGCGACGTAAGTCAAAGCCACAGATGGTTCTTGTTCTATAGTAATAGAAATGCATAATGTTTATGTATTAATCTGACATTCATGCTTTGAAAATATCAACTTGTATGAAAGTATGCGGTCTCTATATGTGGGTTCTGTGTCTATGAATCATTCACTTCTTTCCCCTCAAGCTCTTCACTTTCTCAAGTAACTTCTTGATTCCGGCAAACACGTCAATGTTGCTCATTCTGAATAGGTAATACAAGGTGCACATCGCAGACAGGTTGAAGATGATGTAGACCCACATAAAACCAAAGTTTCTCCAGATGTAGCTAAACTTGACACCGACAGTCAACATGTACTCGTCAGCAACGGAAAAGGTACAGTAAGCACAATTGGCAGTAGCTTCTGGGTTCGCAATGTAACCTCTCTGGGTGAACTCGATGAATGGAGCCATGAATTGCTGACAAGTCTGGCCAGATGGTGGGTTAAAATAACTGAACTCATCAGCACTGCAAATAACAGCCTTGTCATGAAGGACCAAGGACATCAGAGTTTGGATGAAGTAAGTGACTGGAGAAACCTTGTACATGAAAGTCCAGAAACCTGGCATCAAGGAGACAGGTTGGACAACACCACAGAAGGAAATCATGAAGGATAAGAATAAACCAGTGATGACCAACGCAGATGGTAAATCTGGAGAGAAGTAGATCACCATCAAGGCAAAGGAGATGGTGTAAAGTTGGTACATAATGGAGTAGTTCAAGTACCAGACACCAGCTCGGGAAGCTGAATCATCAATCTTCATTGGGAAATAGAAGCAGCAGAAGTAGATGGCCGTAATGATGAAGTGGTACGGAATCTCATTGATGAATTGGGCAAGCAGCAAGGTGGACCAATGGAAGGTATTCGACTTGGATTCCCTGACCTCAAATAGCTCTCTCGCAGCAACGGCTCTCTCTTGGATCTGGTTGGCAGCTGGAGCAGACATAATGATGGACAAGAAGACAGCAAACATACCATTCTGCATACCAATGATATTTGAATCAAGATTCCAGAAACTGAAACCAATAAACAAACCACCTGCCAAGTAAAGCATGAACTTACCCATGATGTACTCTGGGGATCTGAGGAATTGCGTGAAAGTTCTCAAGGTCACGTACTTAAGTTGTAGCCAGTACGGCATAGCATAGGTCTTGGACATCTCCTGTCTCTCCTTATCAGTAAGGTTGTCAGCGTCGTCAACATGCTCGTACTTAAGCTTGGAAATCTCAGCAGTGGTATCCTGAAACTCTTTGGAAGCCTTCCAGATCTCAAACCAATCCTCCTTGACGGAGGCAGTAGCACCGGCGCCAATGGACTCCAGAATGTATTCTGCCGGATTCTCCTTTGGCGTACATGGTCGAGCCCCGTTTTTCTTAAAGTAATCCAAGATAGTTTCAGAGTTCTTACCGATATCACCAAAGTAGACAGTTTGACCACCCTTTTTTAGAAGCAATAGTCTGTCGAATGCCTCGAACAAAGTGGCTGAAGGTTGGTGAATGGTACAAAGGATGGATTGACCTGCCGCAGCTAGTCTTTGCAGCAATTTCACAATAGCCCACGCAGATTGAGAGTCCAAACCCGAGGTTGGCTCATCCAAAAACAGCAACAATGATGGCTTAGCAACAAGCTCGACACCAATGGATAACTTCTTTCGTTGTTCAACATTTAGACCGGCACCAGGACCACCGACAATCGCATCAGAGTAGTCCTCCATGCCTAGAATTGAGATAATGGTCTCAACATACTCCAACTTCTCGGCATCTGGAACACTGTTTGGTCTTCTCAATCTGGCAGCAAACTGAAGTGATTCTCTAACGGTTAACTCAGCAACGTGCAAATCTTGTTGTTGGACATAACCGGTGGATCTTTGGAAGGAGGAGTCAAGTGGAGCACCGTTTACAAGGAAATCACCAGTGATGGTGCCCATGTCAATTCTCTGAGCCAACACGTTCAACAAAGTAGTCTTACCTGCACCAGACTCACCCATCAAGGCGGTCAAAGTACCTGGCTTTACGTAGCCTTGAACATTGTCTAGCAACTTTCTTGAACCACCTTGGTATGGAATCACGTAGTCAACGTTTTGCCAGGCAAAGACCTTCTTGGAACCTAAACCCTTGAAGACCTCGTCGTTCTGTTCGTTGGAAGAGGATTCTTGTAGCTTCTGGTCGTTAACAGTCAGGTCACCAGACTCTATGTCCGAGTTTTTGTTGAAGTTTTGCTTGATCTTCTGAATGGTTTCCTTCGTCTTCTTGAAGATCAAGTGGTCACCACCACCCTTAACAGGTCTCTTGTACTCAGTAGCGACGGCATTGACAAAAATGAAGAATACAATGAATGCCATCATGATACCAAAATTTCTCCAGTTGTGGCTGAAGCTGTAACCAAAGGCAACTCTCAAGTAGTCATCACCATTCACAGTAGGGCTACCCGGGACAGAACCGGCAAAGGCACAGACTTGTTCACCTGATTCGAGGTTCTGGTATCCAGGGCCAGAAGGAATCAAGGTACCACCACAGTTCATCTCCCTGCCGTGGAACTCGTCATTCATCATGTTCTCGAAACCATAGGAAATAGGGTTGATGTAGATCAACCATTTGAACCATGGGTGCATGGACTTCTTCTGGATCATGAAACCGGAGTAAGTGGACAAGATCAACATGAAAAGACCTGCAACAGCATTGGCACCAGCGACATCATTGGATAATGCGGCAACCATTTGGAACAAGGCAAAGATGGCCTCAGAGGAAGTGACCAAGAACAGAAGGGAGAGGAAGAATCTCCACGCATCTCTAGCCAAGTTGGCCAAGAAGTATGAAATGAGGAAGAAAACAACAATAGCGATCAGCTTGAATGGGAACTTGAAGATAACGGCAGCCAACACTTCAGCCGATGGATGGAAAAGGGAGTAGGACTTCTGTTTCATCAGGATCGGACGCTCAAGGAACTGACCAGCCACCTCAGCAAGACCCATAAGGGAGAAGTACAGGACAAAGAAGTATATCATACCACCTCTAGAGAAGGCACCACTTGTATCCAGAGGAGTACCCCAATACAGGGAACCCGCAATCAGGGACTGGATAGCAGCGGCAACAATGTTGGTAATGGTGAAGGCCGCATCACCGGCAATTCTCTGGAAACCTCTTCTGACAAGAAGTTTCATCTGGGTATAGTAGTTGACTGTGTATCGGTAGTGTGGTCTCTTCTTCTCTTGACCCAAGGACACGTCATATTTCTCTCTGGTTTCGTCAGGGTTAGCGGACAGCTGGTAGGAATTCATCTGTTCCTGTAGAGCCTTGAATTCAGCAGACTCCATCCATCTTTGTTCAAACTCATCTGCTGTTCTTGGAACAGAAGTTTCAAACCCTGGTCTAGGGGTTCTTCCAGCAGGGTCGGTGATGGCGGTCAGGAACTCAGCGGTGGCCTGTCTGTCTGGACAGTCAAAGCCCATGTTGACGAAGTACTGCTTGGCTTCTTCGGCCTTACCAAAGTAGATTTGACGGCCCTCATAAAGAACAATCACTTTGTCAAAAGTCTCGTAGATGTTCTCACCCGCCTGGTAGATGGTGATGAATGCGACCGACTTCGTCAGTGATGTCTGGACTCTAATGGCCTCGGCGTACTCCAGGGCAGTGGAGGCATCTAGACCTCTGGTGGCGTTGTCCCAGCAGTAGACAGAGGCCTTACAACTCATCGCTTCGGCAATGGAGACTCTCTTTCTTTCACCACCAGAGACACCTCTGACAAAATCGTTACCAACCTTGGTGTTGTATGTGTGACGAAGGCCAAAGATGGTAGCGAGCAAGTCTCTGTTGGCGAGAATGTATTGCTCTCTAGTGGCGTTGTTGACTCTGGTACTAGGGGTCTTGCATCCAATGGAGAATTTCAATGTCTGGTCGACTGTCAAATGTGGGTAGTGGACGTCAAGCTCGCCATTGTAAATCAGGTCTGGTCTGTACTTCCTGATCATCTCCTTCTGTGGGATGTTGTCGTAGACAATGTTGCCTTCAACGCTAACGAATTGATCTAGCTCACCTGCCAGGGTCTTCAGTAGGGAGGAGCAGCCAGCTCCAGGTCTGCCTAGAACCAAGCACATCTCGCCTGGCAACACGAAGCCGTTGATGCTTTTCAAAATATGTTTGGTGGTGGTCTTCTTCTTGCCCTGTACGGCCTGTGCAATGTCATTTGGGATATCGAGGAAGCCCAGTACGCTAGGCACGAACGAGGACGAGGCGTCGATACCTGTCACGGTAAGGTCTCTGAATGAGACGCCGGTGGAACGGAGATGGATGCCTTGCTCATTGGCACTCTTGATGAAGGTCTTCAGAATGCGCTTGAAGTCAAAGTCCTCTTCGTCATCAAGATTGTAAGGAGCCGCTGGAGTCTGTTTGCGCGACAGCTGCTTCGACAGCGAGGACAGCTTGGTGAAGACGCCGCCATCGGCTTGTTGTGAGGCATTTGTCACGATTCTGACAACCTCATCCATCTCGCCCTCAATGTCAAGCGAGGCGACTGGGTCACCAGCATATTCCTGGATCGAAGTGGCGCTCATGCGAATGGGTAGTTTGTGTGTTTGTTAAATTGTAATTGGTGATGGTTGCCAGAAGCGGAAATCCATGGTTTAAATACTCCTCCGAGCGGCTAAATAAACGAGGAAAAAAAAAAATAATAACATTTGGACCCAAGAAAAAATAAATAAAAAAAAATGAGCGGACAGGGGAGTGAGTGTATTCATTAGGGACAAACCTGCACTCCTGGCAGGACACACGTTTTGAATTCTTTAATACACAACATTCGTTCCTCACGCTCACCCCAATCGACTTGTTGGCTGGTGGAAGCGCTACAATACAAGCCAGGCATTACTCATCATTAGAATGAGGAAATCTGCAGGTGTAGAATTGTGAGTAATGTAATGTGTCAGTGCACAAGAAAAAACCCACTTCGACTCGCAGATGCAGGCATAAAACCTAAATTCTCTTCCGCTCCTTCCAGTACTGGCAGAGTGGCCAAAATGAATGGGGAGAATCTAGGAATGCTCATCTGAATTGATGGCACCAAACGACTAAAACTCCACGCCCTGCCCTGGACTGGAGGGATCCTAGGTGCCTGAGTCTTCTTCCTTCAGCCGCCCCATCCCCTCAAAGAAAAAAGAAAAATTCGAAAAACGAACTGGAGGGGTTAACCCCGGGAGAAACTACCCGATTTGGATCTTACTGCCGAAAGCCGGATATTACCTTTTATGTTTTTTTTCAACTGGGGACACGAGCATTTAACCGAAACAAACAAGCGACAAGGGTCTTGGCTCTTAATAATTTCATATCAAGTGCAGCGAATCTCGATTAAACCGGACTTAGTGACTAATCTACGTAACGCGTGGTGTGCGGTCAATGAAAGAAATGTACATTTACCAGAATATGAACTTCAAGAGAAAACCTTCGTCACGAGATACGCGACACCAATCGCCGTGACAAGGATGACGCGAAGTAGGGCATTGACGTTGGCTGTCTCGCGGGCCGCAATGGCAACCATCTTCTTGTCCAACTCGGTTCTGTGCTCGACTTGCTTGGAGAGCTCTGTCTCCTTTGCAGGAACTCCAGCTGGCAGGTGCTTGTTTGGGTACATGCCCTCAATGAACTGCTCAATCTTTCCACAGAGCATACCAATCTTCAAGTAGTTTGGATCGTTAGGGTTAGACTTGTGGTGGATCTTTCTGATGTACTCCTGGAATATTCTGATGCAGCCGTCAAAGGTTCTTGACTCTAGGATCAACCAACATGTAGTTCCCTTTCTGATCTTAACATTCTTCTCAAACACCTCCCCATTCTGGTACACCAGCTCCAAAGTTGCAATGGCCATCACTTGTGGGATCGCGCAGAAGTTGAATGTAGATTGGTCCTCAAGCAAACTCAAGTATACCAGTACATCCTCAACGTGCAGAAGGGAGTTGTAAACAAGCTCGCTGATACAGTAGATTCCCTGCTCCCTGTTCTCCGGCTTGGTGAAGTCCTTCAGGTCTGTGGTGTACTTGCCCCAGATCTCCTTTGGCCAGAACGCTCTTCCGTCGGCCATGTCCTCCTCGTAGTCTCTTGTGATGTTGGTCTTCTGCAGGAAGAGACCCATACTCTCCAACAGGCTCTCGTCCTCCTTCAACTTGTCGCTACCGAATCTGGCAAGCACAATCAACTGGGTCAAACCGTAGCCGACAAGACCAGCAACGTAGTAACAATACAGATCGTAGTCCTTGATTGTCTTCAGTCCATTGAGGTTGAAGTCTGCGTTCTCAATGTAATCAGCCATTCCGTTACCCATCTTCTTAGTAACGTCCTTAATGACGTCCTGGTACTCTGGCTTCAACTTGTGGTATTCCACCAGAATCTTGTCAAACTCTACAAGAACCACGCGGTCCTTCTCATTTGGTCCGTTGCCGTTAAAGGTCCAGTCCTTGGTCAAGAGCTTTGAGTCAAACTCCCTCAAAAGGGGAACCTTCACAGCCTTCTCAATAGTCATGTCGTCCTCCACGGTGTCCAACGCTCTGAGAATCAGGTAAAAGAGCATCACAGCATCTCTCAGCTCAGGATGGAGCTCCTCAATGACTGCTGCGAACGATCTTGATGTCTTCTTCAATAGGGCGTAGCATCTCAACAACGCTGGGGACTCCGAAGCTGGGTCTCTTGGATGTAGCGCCTCACGGAAGAACTTGAGGTGAATGGCAGCCTTAAGCTCTAATGGATGGAGTGCGAATTGCAGAAGTTTGCCCATGTTGGTTGAGTTGGGTTTGTTCTTCTTTTTTTTTTTGAATTAGTTGGCATGTGAGTAAGGCTTATGCTGAATCTTTCGTGTTTTTTCTTTTCACTCGTTTGTTTGTTTTCGCGACTCGTTTAAGAAATTGAATTGACAAAAAGGGTTGAATTCGAAGAAGAGGTCAAACCGTTAAACAGGTGTAGTGATTCCTCGAGACAGAGTAATTTCCAATCTCCAACTGTGAAAGGCTGACTTTCCGCATTATGCTTGAGCTTCCGATAAGCTAGATCAAATAAATATCTTGAAACTTGGAACTTGTCCAGCTTACCTAACCACTTACTCATCGAGCGGGCCTGAGGTCCCTTGTTTGTGCTCAAATATGCCATTGATCCGCTGTGTTGGCAGCTTGAAAAGGGGTTCTAGTCTCTGCTACAGCACTGAGCATATGCTGATTGCCGCCCGGTTTCATTTTCCTTGATGGCGCTTTTGTTTAAAGGGTGTTTCTCTCTTTTTCCACAACCGATGGTATGGAAAATTCTAGAGCTTTTCCACAAAAACGTCGAGAAAAGTATAAAAAAGAACCGTGGCCAAACCTTTTCTCTCCTTTTGAAGCAACCCAGAACACAGTCAATTAACAATGTCCAAAGCTGAGTCCTACGAGTTTCAAGCTGAGATCACTCAGTTGATGAGTTTGATCATCAACACTGTCTACTCTAACAAGGAGATTTTCCTAAGAGAGTTGATTTCCAACGCCTCCGATGCCTTGGACAAGATCAGATACGAGGCCTTGTCGGACAAGTCCAAGTTGGAGACTGAGCCAGAGTTGTTCATCAGAATCACCCCAAAGCCAGAACAAAAGGTTCTTGAGATCAGAGACTCTGGTATCGGTATGACCAAGGCCGACTTGGTCAACAACTTGGGTACCATTGCCAAGTCCGGTACCAAGCAATTCATGGAGGCGCTTTCTGCTGGTGCCGATGTTTCCATGATTGGTCAGTTCGGTGTTGGTTTCTATTCCCTTTTCTTGGTTGCCGACAAGGTTGAGGTTATCTCCAAGAACAACGACGACGAGCAGTACATCTGGGAGTCCAACGCTGGCGGTAAGTTCACTGTTACCCTTGACGAGACCAACGAGAGAATCAAGAGAGGTACCATCTTGAGATTGTTCTTGAAGGAAGACCAATTGGAGTACTTGGAGGAGAAGAGAATCAAGGAGGTCATCAAGAGACACTCTGAGTTCGTCTCATACCCAATCCAATTGTTGGTCAAGAAGGAGGTTGAGAGAGAGGTCCCACAAGAGGGAGAGGAGGACAAGGACAAGGAGCCAGAAAAGATCAAGGAGGTTGTCGAAGAGCTTGAGGAGTTGAACAAGACCAAGCCATTGTGGACCAGAAACCCATCCGAGGTTACCCAAGACGAGTACAACGCTTTCTACAAGTCCATTTCCAACGACTGGGAGGACCCACTAGCTGTCAAGCACTTCTCTGTTGAGGGTCAATTGGAGTTCAAGGCCATCTTGTTCATTCCAAAGAGAGCTCCATTTGACTTGTTTGAGTCCAAGAAGAAGAAGAACAACATCAAGTTGTACGTCAGAAGAGTTTTCATCACCGATGAGGCTGAGGAGTTGATCCCAGAATGGTTGTCCTTCGTCAAGGGTGTTGTCGACTCTGAGGACTTGCCATTGAACTTGTCCAGAGAGACTTTGCAACAAAACAAGATCTTGAAGGTTATCAGAAAGAACATTGTCAAGAAGTTGATTGAGACCTTCAATGAGATTGCTGAGGACTCTGAGCAATTCGAGACTTTCTACTCTGCCTTCGGTAAGAACATCAAGTTGGGTGTCCACGAGGACTCTCAAAACAGAAATGCACTTGCCAAGTTGTTGAGATACAACTCCACCAAGTCTGGTGAGGAGAAGACCTCTTTGACTGACTACGTCACCAGAATGAAGGAACATCAAAAGAACGTCTACTACATCACCGGTGAGTCCATCAAGGCCGTTGAGAAGTCTCCATTCCTAGACATCTTGAAGGCTAAGGACTTCGAGGTTTTGTTCTTGGTTGACCCAATTGACGAGTACGCCTTTACTCAGTTGAAGGAGTTCGAGGACAAGAAGTTGGTTGACATCACGAAGGACTTCGAGTTGGAGGAGACTGAGGATGAGAAGGCTGCCAGAGAGCAAGAGGAGAAGGAGTTTGAGAACTTGGCTAAGGCTGTCAAGGAGATCCTTGGTGAGCAAGTCGAGAAGGTTGTCATCTCCCACAAGTTGGTTGACGCTCCTGCTGCCATCAGAACTGCCCAATTCGGCTGGTCCGCCAACATGGAGAGAATCATGAAGGCTCAAGCTCTAAGAGACACTTCCATGTCCTCATACATGGCCTCCAAGAAGATCTTTGAGTTGTCTCCAAAGTCTTCCATTATCAAGGAGTTGAAGAACAAGGTTGAGGCTGATGGTGCTCAAGACAGAACTGTTAAGGACTTGACCACCTTGTTGTACGAGACTGCTCTGTTGACCTCTGGTTTCACTCTAGATGAGCCAAACTCCTTCGCTGGCAGAATCAACAGATTGATTTCTCTAGGTTTGAACATTGACGAAGACGAGGAGAAGGTTGAGGAGGTCAAGAAGGTTGAGGAGGTTGCTGACGAGGAACCAGCTGAGACTGAGATGGAGGAGGTTGATTAGATCGTTTCAACTTATAAATAGCTATGTTAATTATCGATGGTTTTGGTTTTTTTTTGAACTACTTGTATGAGTTATCTAGCGTTAAGCATTTATTATAATCAAGTCATCTTCTATGGATTCCAATCCATATTAATCTGTTCAGGATTCCTTGTTGATACTGACTTCCTTGTCCTCTTCAACTGTGGCAATGCCGTCATGCTCCTTCAAAGAGTTGGCGTGGAGGGAAGGCAAGGTCACAGAGAATCCCTTGATGAGATTGTATTCATGGGTGATGACACCCCCGAACTTTGCAATGGCCTTCTTGACTGCATCAGTGGAGGCAGCCTCCTTAAGGGTGATCTTATCAGAAAGTTAGCAATGAAGAGACCGAATTGGTGGAAGGAATGGTACTCACGATGTAGGACTTTTGTTCTTCAGACATAATGTTTCGTTTAGTAGCAAATGGACGTAAAAGGGTTGACACGAGCAGTTTGTTGTTATAACCTGTTTTGGGGAGGAGGCAAGAATTAGGATTCCAAGTTGCTTGCGGATGTGTCAAAATCTGGTCGCAAAGCAGGGTAACTGTAATTTGTTAGGAGATTTCTGAAACTGGCTCAGCTAACGAGATCAGTTCGCGCGAATAATTCTTCGTCATGGTGTTTGGTCACTACCCATTTCAACAGATCGAAGATGGGTGACAACTTGCTGAATGAGTATCATGAGAATTTTGTTGCTCGCTTGAAAAGTATGTCATTGTATGCGAGTTTTTTTTTTTCGCTGCCTGATATACTAATGGCTTAGAGCTCCATGAGAGTGCAAACACTGCCCAATCTCCTCTGGAATTCGATCAACTGAAGGCAGATACAGTGAAGCTAAAAAACGAGATAGAGTCAGTTGCTCATGTTTTACCCAAGTACCAGCAGCTCTCCTACTCTGGACAAGTACAGGATATTATTGATATCATCGCCGCCAAAGCGAAACCTCAGCGAAGAATACGAGTCAACAGAGACCGTGTAAGGGCGGAGAGAAAAGGATCACCAACACTGGCCCTCCCCACGAATGATATTAAAGATCCCCAGGTCACTCCCGAACTCATAAGCGCGGAGGTTATCAGAATTGATGACAACGTCAGAACGTTAAACAACGTGACAGAGTCCATTATACTGACAGGTGATATCAGCTCCATTACATTAAAAGGCATCACCAGCTCCATCATAGTTATCAACAGTACAGGTCCAGCCTTTCTCTTCAACCTCAAGAACTGCATTGTTTTTGTGTCTTGCCATCAGCTCAGAATCCACGATTCATCTGACACTAGATTCATCACTTCAATTCCCAATAAAGTAGCAATTATTGAGAACTGTAAGGCTTTGAAGTTTGATCAAGATGTCGATGTCAAGGACTTCAACTTCCCCTTAGGAGATAGTCCCAACTATACCAAACTAGCTACATCTGACGAGGCCCTCAAATTAAAGAACA
This sequence comes from [Candida] sanyiensis, assembly GCA_030569275.1. Taxonomy (NCBI): domain Eukaryota; kingdom Fungi; phylum Ascomycota; class Saccharomycetes; order Phaffomycetales; family Phaffomycetaceae; genus Barnettozyma; species [Candida] sanyiensis. Next base: position 10,399 of record JAJMKO010000034.1, on the reverse strand, counting down.
CAATTGTTACAGAACCAATAGTTGGCCACATAGAGCTCTACTTGAAGCAGTTCGTATAATTCGTACAATTAACATTAGCTAAACTTCCTATATCATGTGTAAGCTCAGTTTTGTGGACATGATCAATATCTGCCACCATTTCCTTGGGAGTAACTACCACCCCCGCGGCCATATTGTTGTTGTTGTGGCGGTGGTGGTGCGTAACCACGAAGCGGGGGGATGCCTCTCTGTTGAGGATAGAATGCTCCCCTTTGATCATAGCTCGGTTGTTGTTGAGGTGGACCATAACCTGGACCATTGCTATAATATTGCTGGGGATAAACTCCAGGAGGGACATGGGCCATCTGGCCTGGTCTCTGCATCTGGTCTTGATTCGCTGGTAGACCAGATGTTCGTGGTGCCAACTGCTGCGATTGTGAGGGACCATATACGGATGGTGGAATAGATTTTGGAGACTCTTGAGGTTGGTGAACCAAGGCTGTGTTGGTTCCTCCATAATTGGAGTTGCTGTCATCATAGAAATCTTCGCTGACTGAGTGTTGGTCAAATTCATCGTCGTTTTTATAACTGTGGTAGTCATTAGTACCAGAAATTCCTCCCTCAGTGTAATTTTGATGGGCTTGTACCAGCTTCTTCTTGAGGTCTATGATCTCAGATTTGAGGGACTCAATTTCGCCATAATACTTGATAGAAAACAACTTTCCAATAGATTTCTTGATATTTTCGTTTAGTTTGGGGTACTTATCCTCAAATTCTTGGTATGTCAAGCCAGCAAGTGAGTCTTTGGTGGATTTCTCGTTGAGAATACTCTCTAACCTAGCATTTGCAACCTCAAGTTCGTCAACCTTATCTTGTGTCTCTTGTTTCAAAATACGGTTCTCCGCTTGAATCTTTTCCAAATTCTCCTTGAGGTTGTTAATTAATTTAGAGTTCTTGGTCTCTAAATCTGATTCAATCTTGGATTTCAAGTGGGTTAGCTCATTCTCATAGTTTTGTTTCATGTTGAGCTGGATAGCTTCGTAATTCATAGATAGAAAAGTTTGCTTCAGGTTCCAACAGTCATTCTGAGAAATCTCCTTTATCAACTTGGTTGCAAGTGTCTTGCTCAATTTAAAGAGCCGTGACTGTAGTTCAGTGATGCTATAAATTGTTCTGAGCTGCTCTTGAAACTCTTGGGTATTTTTGGAATGTTCCTTTGCATAGGTAATGTTGTTCGAATGTGCCTCCAGTTTCTCCTTAAAGTCTTGTAGATTGGGGAACTGAGATAATGAGTTCATCACGATGTCAATGCTTGCTAGCACATCATCATAGGAAGAGTGGCTAGGAATCTTGTCGTATGCAAATAAAACCAAGGAGAAGAAGGCAGCTTCTTGTGGATATTGTTCAATAAAGTTCGGTTCTGTGCCTATTTGATGTGCATCTGGGATATCAATGTCGCCATTTGTGACTGAGGACTCCTTGTTGCTGAACATGAAGAATTTCGGGAATCCATCGAAGAGACAGAGTGCAACATTTCGGAAGTCCTCGACATCTCCTTCTCTCACAGTCCGTGTAAATATCAAGAGTTGCACCAAGTTGGCTAGGACTCGGGTTGCCGAGTGCTTCATGTCTTCATTACTGGTGAACTTGATGAGTTCATGTTCGTGGATAAAGTAGTTGGCTGGCTTGAGATAGGAAATGAAAGCCTGGAAGAAGATGAGGTTGAAGTCAAACTCAGACTCAATTGCTACTGGAAGATCTAACTCCTCAATCTTGAACTCCTCCGGATGGAACTGGTAAGCTGTCTCTTTCTGGTCTTCAGGCGCATCATAATCAGGAAGTTCCTCCTCTTCCTCTTTCTTGTCAACTCTGTCCTCATGCGATCCTGGTGCCACATATTTGGGAGGAGTACTGATGAGGAAGTTGGTCAAGAAGTAGGAAACTCTGAGGAACTCATCCAACTTATTTTCAATCTTGTCGTAGAAGTCATTGTCAGTTTGGAAGTAGTCCAAATACTTGGGAGACTGCTTCAAGTCATGGTTTCCCATGTTGACACGCTCCATGAGAAGTCGCCTTTGGCTCTCCATTGTTGATTATACCACTGCGTATCGGTGTGACGCCGTCCGTGCTTCGCAATTTGGTGAAAGGAGGGGTAGCTTCGTTTGCAGAACCAGCTTGTCATGATGGCCTGTGGCGGCAAAAAGTGCACAGAGCAGAGCTTCTTAACCGTTAAGATTGTCACTGATGTGCACCTACCAGAATTTCCAGGGCTCCTAATCCTTCGCACTCTCGCCGAGACAATAGCTTCAAAGCTTCTGCTCATAACCTAATTGAGCCAGGGCATAAGAAAATGAGTTACCACAAGAAGATCCTGAGAGCCTCTTTGGTTTCCTCTTTTCCCGTATAGCATGTACAATTTCTGCGTCCTAACGATAGAATAAGAGTAATCCAACAATAACCACGACCATCTTCGCGAAATTCGAGCTATTCTCGTTGCCCTGGCAACTCAGTTTGTTTACTTTTTTTTTTACTGATTTCGGGAAAAAACAATAGCCCTGCCAACATAAATAGAACTCCCAGAACACTGATCCAGGGCGAAAATCGCAGGGCTCCACAACTACGCGCGGCAGCCAACGATATGTCGTCTCCTACTAAGCATATCACCGCGCGCTATCTTGAAAACCTGGATACAGCTGACTCTGGCCCTTCCCCTGCCCGTGTCCCGTTGAAACAAACCTCAAGAACAAATCAACAAGCCAGTCCTACTAAATCTGATGCGATTTGGAGAGCATCAGCTTCTCATTCTGACTCTGTAACTAGTCCACGATTGAATCAGCTGTCAGTGAAGAAGATGGCATCTGAGAAAGAGGAGCAACTGGCTGGTACTGATCAGGCCTCTAAGTCCTCAGTACTTCCTAAACTCAGTACATCTTTAGAAGCCTCAATGGCACAACTGGAGCTGGGATCACACTCCCCTTTGAAAAGAACTTCACACTCAAAGCTTTTTGGTACCTCATCTACTAGATCTCCCACAGTCTCAAGCTCCCTTGGACCAACGCCGACTTCAGCCAAGCCTGAGCATCTTAATCGCAAGGGTTACGAGTACCTGTGCAGGGTTAGCGAAGCAAAAGTATGGATTGAGCAACTGATCGGCGAAGAGGTCTTATCTGCACAAGAAATGGCCAACAGTGGACTCTGTGATGGTGTCATTCTGGCAAAGCTAACCAAAGCAATAAAACCTGAGTACGTCGCAAAAATTATCCCTTCGGGTTCCAAACTGCAATTCAAGCACACTGAGAACATCAACATCTTCTTCCAACTCCTAGACTTTGTGAGAATGCCAGATCTCTTCAGGTTCGAGCTCACTGATCTATATGACAGGAGAAGCATCCCAAAAGTGGTCTTCTGTCTACATGCCCTGAGTTTCATTCTGAGAGAACAGACACTTCAGATGCAACCATTGAGTGGAAAGGTTGACTTCACTGATGCTGAGATTAGGAAGTGTGAAGCTACTCTGAACGGCATGAGCATTCCAGATTTTGAGGCCATGCACAAGCAGTTCACGAGAGAGATCACCACTAAGACAATAGTTTCCAAAACAAAAAATACCGTCAGTGAACCATTTATCGACCGGGAGTCTCAAAAGAATCCTTTAAGAGGATTTCATCTCTCAACTCCACCAAAGATACTTGATATTCCACATCGCCCACTGACCCCACCTGACTCTAGCTACGGTACCGAGGTTCGGCAACAGAAGGAACAAATTCCCTCTCCTACCAAGCGTGCTGCGTTAGGTGACTCTAAGTTTTTGGAGAAATTCATCAAGTTCCAATCGATTTCCAGAGGCTCCATTCTCCGTTACAGCATGTTCGTCGACAAGATTATGCTTAGATCTATGTCAGGGAGTATTATACAGGTCCAGTCTTTTTCAAGGCGCTCATTGGCGTTGAAGCACTTGAACATCAACAGTTCCTCTATTGAAGAGATAGAACCTGCTGTGATTGGCTTCCAATCGCTTTTGAGAGGAAAACTTCAAACACGGTCGATTCAAGTCATCCGGCAAGCCCAATCAATCAGCCGTACTGTTGAATTACAATCACTTGCTCGGGGTGCTGTTATCAGAAGCCAGATCAAGGAACTCAGCAGACAACTGATTCGCTTTGATCACAAGTTTGTCAGACTGCAGAGCAAAATACGAGCTCACAAATCCAGAACTTGGCACCAGGATGCTCATAACAGTGAGATTCCAATCACAAACTTCCAAAGTTGTGCGAGAAGAGTTATTCTTACCCGAAAAATCAAAAATTCTGTCATTGGTGCTCGTTCATCTAAAGATGCGGTCACCATTCTGCAGTCTTCAATTCGTGGAAACAAAATCAGAAGAGACACTGAATTCCAGAAAGATGTCTTGCAAAAGCATGAATCTGGTCTCATTGAATTCCAATCTATCTCGCGTGGTGCTCTGAACCGTCGGAAGCTGGGTCTCATGTTAGATGCTGTCAGTTTTGAGGAGCAAAGAATCAATGAACTTGTTGCAATCTTCAAAGGCAAACGGATCAGAAAAGAAATTCAAAATATAGGCCTACAATTGCAGGAAACCCATGAATCCATTGTTCTAGTTCAGTCTACTATTCGTGGAGTCCTATCCAGGTTTGATTATGATTTATTTCTTGATGAGTTAGATTTCTACACTGATGAAACAACTGCATTACAAGCTTCGATCCGTGGATTTCTTCATAGACAGTCTAAGAAGGACGTGATGAACTACTATAAGACACATCTTCCTGCAATTATCCTGATCCAGAGTGCTATCAGAGGTAAGTACTTGGGAAGCGCTTACAAGTCCCTGATTTCAATGCCCAACCCGCCACTTTCCGTGATTAAGAGATTTGCATATTTGCTGAATGATAGCGATGTCGATTTTGAGGAAGAGTTGAGTCTAACAAGAATCAAGGAGTCCATCAACCAAAGGACTGGATCCAACGAACAATTGGAGAAACATATTAGCCAGTTAGATCTGAAAATTGCGTTGCTTCAAAAGAACAGAATCACTCTGGATGAGTTGATAACTCAAAAGAACAAAGGAGTTCATTCAGCGCACAACTCTGACACTATTGACATTTCTTCTTTGAACCGGAGAGCCAAGACAAGAATGGAGCTGTATGAGAAGTTGTTTTATCTCTTGCAAACTCAACCGTCAATTCTTGCCAACTTGATCCAATCTGATAGCCGTGGTGTTGACATTGCTCTGGAGATCTTTAACAATTTACAATCCAAAGATCTCCCAACAAGAGAAGAATACTTGTACATCAGATTGGTTGAAACGGTTCTGACTGACAGCATAGGGAGATCCCACTCTGTCGATGAGTTTCAAAAACAACAGTTTCAAAGCTGGCAGAGACTGTTCAGAACCTTCACAGAGACGCAGCGCTCTTTCATTCAACAAGTCCTTGGTCCTGTTGTGCAATCTCTGGCTGAAGATGGTGATCTGACCTTTGAGAGCGACCCAGTTCTGATCTATCGAGTTGTTCACAACACGCCCAAGGCCATTTCTGTGGAGAAGGCCATCGATGACTCAAAGACTAAGGCAGCTTTCATTGAGAATCTGCAACAGTTGAGAGAGTTTGGATCTGAGGTTTTCCGCCTGATCAATGATAACGTTGACAAGATTCCTAACTCTGTCAGGGTTTTGGCACATGCTGCCTACAAGGCCTCCATGAAAAAGTTCCCACTTAATGTGGAACAGGAGCACTTGGCCAATGCTGGCTTCCTACTTATCAATGGGTTTATCAAGATGATCTTTGAGATCCCGGAGTTGTTCAACATCTCTCCACCACAGGACTTGGAGCTCTTTAGCAAGAACATGAGCCACCTCTCCAAGTTAACGACCCAGTTGTTCTTGATGAAGCCATTTGGTCCAGAGGATTTTTACTTGAAACCATTGAACAAATTCATCGATTCTTCCGCTGAAGGTGTCCGTTCATTGATCAAGTCTATCATTGACATCACTGACATTGATTCTTTGTACAACATGTCTGTATACGATGATATGACTGCACACAAGAGACCAAAGCTCACAATGAGAGTGAGTGATATGGTGTCGATTGAGAAGCTGATCAAGAGTCAAATTGACGTCGTGGCTCCGTCAGATGAAGACACACTGAGAGAGATTATGCATGAGTTGCAGTCCACAAGTCCTTCCGACATTACCAAGCTGAGAGGTCATTTCACATTGAGCTTGAACCCATCAGGTTACCGCGCAAACCCAGAGAACTCAAGAATCAAAGGTCTGTTCATGCAGGCCAAGAGATGTGTCCTATATCTAATCCAGGTCCAAGATGAGGAGGATGACCTGTATGGTTTGTTGAAGAGTGTCATTGATCCAATCCATGAGCTCAAATTCCAGCAGATCATCAAAACTGAGAATCGTAACATCCCAAACCACCATGTTAATGAATATGTGAATGATGGCCAGGGTTTCTTGGGTGACTTGTCTTCATTTACTTATCACAAATTGAAGTTAATTACCCTTGAAAGAATCCTGGAGCTCGAGGCAAGTGGGTACGTCTCCAGAGAAGATTCTTTCCAGATTATATTGAATGAGATTGCTCATGACATTAGAACCAAGCATGATCAAAGACTCTCCCGGAAGAAGCAGTTGGACATTGCGGAGAATACGCTCCTTAGACTGGACGAAAAGCATAAGTTCTTGGATGACAAATTGCGTGCCTACAACATGCACATTGATAAATCTATGGAAGAGTTGCAATCAAAGCCGTCCAAGAACAAAAGAATCATGCCCTTCACTAAACAGTTCTTTTACGAGAGAGAGCTGAAGAAATCTGGAAGAATGCCAAAGTTTGGAGCATACAAATACTCCTCAAAGAGACTACGTGACAAAGGAATTTTGGTCCGCCTTGGGGGTCAAGACGACGGCTTTGGGGCCAGTGGAAGCTCGTTCTTCAGTAGCTCCGGCAGTTTCCCGAAGATTGACTTCATGTTTAACTGTGACCAGCCAGGTATCTTCACCGTTTCTACGAAGAGTTCAACTCTTGCTGTTAATGGCTCGCTCGAGAAATTGACAATTGACCAACTGCTTGAGCTTCAGTTTGAAAACAAGGCGCAACTCACTCTCTTTGATGGTAAGGCTACCTTTGACACAAACTGTTTGATCAGCTTCATCTTCAAAAAGTTCTACCATTCAACCGAGACCAACTAATACCTGCACTTTTTGCACAAACAAAAGTTTATGTAAAATTAGCGACAACTGAATGGAATCGGTAGTTCTTTCATGTCCCAATCGAGCAAGTAGAAGATCAGGTTGAGCAATAGGGTTTGCTGCGGGGTTTAAATTTTTGGGCCGCGCAGAAACCTGAAATTTGTGGAGTCTCTCTCTCCTGCCTTGATAATTAGTATCTTTCTCCCAAATCGTCGTTGATAACACTGCAAACAGCGAAAAATGGGTTACAAGACACCTTTTGGAGGCATTAGCAGACGCCTCAATGATACCACGTGGGTCTACACTGCCCAATTCGAAGGGTTGAACAAGATCAACATCGGCGCAAGAATGGCTGTGATCAACATCCCAGACACCAAGAATCTTGTTATCTGGTCCTCAATCCCAGTCTCCACAGAGCTCTCTAAAGTTCTCAACGAGATCACCAATGGCAAGCCTGACGACTACAATATCGTTGCGGCTGTCATTCCAAACAAGCACCACACTCTTGCTGCCATTGGTTTGAAGGAAAAGTACCCAGACATTAAACTGGTGGGTCCTTACGGTATCGATGACAAGCCAGGCCTCAACCTAGACTACACCTTCAAGAGCGACTCAGATGTTCTTGTCAAGGGCTCTAAGGTCGATCCGGCCCTCACCAACTTGGACTTCGTCTTTTTGAAAGGCCACAAGAACCATGAGATTGTCCCTGTTGACAAGCATACCAAGACAGCCTTCGTTGCAGATCTGTTTTTCAACCTCTACGGTAAGGGATGTGAGAAGGACCAAGCGGTTTTGCAACAAGGTGGCGTTCGCGGCTTCTTGACTGGTGCCTTGAATCCAGAGTCCTTCTTTGGAAGATTCATGAGCAGAAAACTTTTCCCTTCCACTCCAGAGAATCACGAGGCCATTGACACTCTTCTAAATGACACTGAGTTTGACACCCTTGTGTGTTGTCATGGAAAGATTGTTGAGACTGGTGGCAAGGACGCGTTAAGGAAAGTATTTGGTGGCTACAAACTTTAAACCAATGAGCTTTACCTATGGATATTTTGATTTATTACCCCAGTAGCTTGTCACAGTGCGCAATCACTTTCATATATGGTTTGAGGGCACCATTCACTTTTCAACAATGAACTTCGCCATTTGCTCTGCGTTCAAGATCATGTTCAAAAGAGTACTGTCTCACAAGTCCAAACTCTTCAATATTAGTATATATTTAATCATTTCCAAATTATCACAATCATTTTGTGGCTCAAACATTCTAGGGTATACTAGTATGACGTCGACGTGAACATATATACTCATGAGACAATTACGTACTCGTTCATCAAAATGATTTCCAAGCTACAGACAAATCTTAGATTTCTAATTACAATATTAATGCCTATAGACGTGAATATCACTTCCCTTCAGATTCCGCCGGCATCCCGAAGGTGGAACCCAATATGTTACGAGAGGTTGAATCAAGGATCATGTGACCCTTCATACAATGACTCTGGTCCTGCTCAAACTCCTTCGGAGCTGGTTGCTTTGCCAGATCCCTTCCTACAGTCCGACAAACTTTATTATGTGGACTTTGAGGCTCAGTTGTATCAGAGGGTCTGTCAATGCATACACGTGGCAAAAATAACAACTCATCTTGGCCAACCATCGAAAGCCTGGCTGGCGCAATCGGTAGCGCGCACGACTCTTAATCGTGCGGTTGTGGGTTCGAGCCCCACGTCGGGCATTCTTTTTTGCCGAATGTTCAGCCTTAAAGGCATAGTAGCTATGTGATCCAACTTGCCATATATGAAATCCTGACTACATCCCGAAGCTTCTATTTGACATCAAATCATTATCTCGTTAGTTAATATTTACAGGCCTGATTTCTTCTCTCTATTTCTGCTTCTCATCAACCAACCATTTCCACACCACATCCCTCTCGTTTCTCTCGTCAGTTATTGGTGTCTTCCCCCACAACTTCTTCTTGGCCTTGACCTTACCCGGTTTGGCACTGCCCATCAGGGTCAACTTCTGGACACCTCTCAAAGTCCTGAAGTTGATGCTGGTGATTACGAGACCCATCACTATTGAGACCCAAATGACGGCACTGAAGCCCCAGTTGGTCTCCTCGATGAAATTCTCAAGGTTCATACCGTAGAAGGCAGGTAGTAAAGTGGCCACCGTGAATCCAAGTGTATAGATGGTGACCTTAAGCTCGAAGAGCATGAGTGAGTTTCTATTGGCGTCGAGGATGATGTTGATGATTTCCTCAGTAGACTTGATGTCTGACAATAACGATGTCGATTGCTGGACAAACTCGTCTGATTGCTTGTAATAAGACTCCAATAGCATCTCTGCCTCGCCAAAGTCTTCTCTCTCTGCGATCTTACTCTTGTCACTGAGGTAAATTCCTCGCAGATCGTCATCGTTATCCAAGATCTCATCCAAGACGTCCCTGATCAACGCGGCCTTTTGACAGAAAGCACTCAGTTTCTTACTCTTGATCAACAGCTCTCTCAATTCATCTCTATCGATCTCGTCTTCCAAACTGGCAAGGATCTTCCCACACGATTCCTTATGCAATTGCAGTTCTGATTCGAGCGAGGTCATGACGTTGATCAAGATCGATTCCAACACGCGATGCTCAAAAGAGTGGGACCATGTTTGGGTTCCATGTCTGACATGTACCGTGGGAGGCGCATTTGCGTGCATGCTCGTTTGCTTGAGCTTGCTCTCCAAATCGTACACCAACATGCCCAGTCTCCTTCCGCCCACCTCTTCGCCAGTGTCAAAGACAATGACACGATCTTTCTCGACGAGGGCCTTCACATGAAGGAGATTGACGATAAAGCCCTTATCACGGACGATCAAAGAAGGAATGGTGTCGATGGCCGAGGCATCGATCTTTCGAAGGTCTCTAGGGTACAGGTTATGCAATTTGAGGAATGTTGCCTTCGATATTGTCTGATGAGGCAGAGTTGTGGTTGGTGTGAGGATGGTGTAGGAGATGGACGTGTCCTTGGGGAGTGTTGCGTAGAGTCTGCGTGCCAGTGTGATGGGTGGGACCGGGAAGAAGCGTCGCATTCGGTGGTTCGCTGGTTGTTGGGAAGGGCTTTGATGAGAGATGTAGATTGACGTTTGGCTCGGTTTTGGCTGGGAGATTTTTTTATTGGTAAGGGCACATCGTTCGGTGGGGGGGGGGAGGGTGGGGTTCAA
>JAJMKO010000033.1:50201-124349 GCA_030569275.1 [Candida] sanyiensis | reverse complement strand
TTTTTTTTTTTTTTTTTTTTTTTTAGATACGAGAGGAGTACAGTTCAAGTGCGTCATTGAATTGTCTTTCGATATATACAGTGTTCAGATCTATGAACTCAAAAATGGGGACTGGAAGCTTTGTCCAATCAAAACAAATCTCGTGGGGAAATTGAAAATGACTCAAACCTCCTGGGAAACCCACACCAGACGTTACCACCAGAAAAGTGCAATCCCGGATCCTTTGAACACGTTGAACGGCCCCGGATCCATTAACTAGTTCCGTTGTTAACCCTGGGCTGCACCTCCAGTGACTGTGCATATTACGCTTTGCAGATCCCCCTGGGACGACCATCAACGATCTGAATCTCGATTGGGAACGCCTCAAAGTCCTTATCATTTGTGCATCATCGCAACAAGTACCACAAGTGACGTGTGATGTCCGTTGTGGCACCGGAAACACTCCAGTCGTATACACGGCACCGATAGGTACGAGAAAGCGATGCCTCGAATTTCGATCCACACTGACAGGGGAGGGGGCGGAGAGAGAGACAGGGACTAGACCTTCGAAAGCCGGTTTTGACGCCGTCCTCGAATTCTGCATGCATGCAGATCTCGCATATAGACGATGCATTTTCGGCACAAACTACAATGCAAAGAATAGCTTCGGCACAAACAAGTGTCCGGCAGTTCAGAGCCCAAAAAAGAACAAAAAACACCACAAGCGACATACCAGTAACCACTCCAGACGGGTCAAAGATATCAAGCTAGTTTTGTAGAGTGTAGCGAGTCGCCATCTTAGAGAGTAAATCTGTTTCTCGTGATATTCCCAGCAGGGGGGACGACACTACTTCAGGCGAGCAACCTGCACACGATTGATCTAAGATGCTTCATGCAAGCAGATATGCAAACTTTCGCCAAACAACTCATGCTCGCAGCTCAAGGCTATAAATACCAAAATGTGAACATATATTCTCACAGGAACGATAGGGTCAACTTTGGCTCGAATGTCAGATGACCTGGGCCTCAGTAAGTATACGGATTTGTAGCCGTTTCTTACCGTGGGCGCTCCAGAATCGTTCTTGCCTCTAACAACGATGACAATAGCGGTATTCATCTAAAGGTTCGGTGGTAATGCCGATGAGGGCCGGCCTGTAACGGAGTTCGGACAAGGGAGTTCGTACAACGGGGTCCACATTTGGTTATGGAATCCTTTCCAATAAGACATCGTCGGATCCAGGCAGCTCACTACATTCAGAGTACCAAAGCTTGAAACCACCTTCCAACACGAATACTTGAGGGACAATATTGGCCTCGTCGCTAGTGAGGGCATACCGCAGGAATCGCTGTGCACAACGTGGTCCTCTGTTCCTTGATCTCATGCAATGGAACACATACCTAAATTCAGAAGGCGAATAGAACTTTAAGATCTCTTGACATTCCAGATTGCTAAACGACTTTGAAGGATAATGGCGACTGCCTTTGATTTTAAAGTATCGGTAGTCCCGATCTCTTACATCAATCACAACGAACTTGCACTGTAGATCTCCTTGGAGCCATGACTTCAGCGCTTCCTGAGGCAAAGGCTTCACTAATTGATCAATGGACCTAAGGACTCGCTCTATCTTCAGTTTATGACTGGTAGAATGGGCCATTAAGGACTCTTATTGGATGATATAGGGAAGTTATTGTTGTAGCAACTGGCCCACCCTTCGAGTACTTTCCTCTTTCGCAATTACCAAATACGGCAATATACTGTTGTGGGCATATATTAGCATTTTTTTTTTCTTTTGTTTTCCCCTTCGGGGTTTGTTCCTTGTATTTTTCACGAGAAGGAAGGCTCAAATGTCAAAAGTCACCAGTAACACGACTTTAACCCGTTCAGCGATTCCGCAATGAGTGAAGTCCCTGCATCCTTCAAGAAAGGCCTTAAGAACTTTTGGTTCATAACATCTATTGCAATTGGTGGTATCTACCTGACAAAGACGTAAGCCCCCAACATGTCGTTCATTTTATACACGGCTTTCTAACACTCCTCAGCACTATCAACAGACAAAGAGATGCCAAGTTCATTCCAGAACACGTGGATACCGAACTGGCAAACGAGGAGGATGTTTCCTTTTCAAAACTTCAACCAGGTCTCCCCGAACCAAGTGGTCTTTACAAAAGAAAGTCCGAATTCGAAGGAGCAGGCAACTCGTACTCATCAAGAGCCAAGGGTGATAGATTCAGTGGCTTGTTAGACATGACATGGATCTTTGGTAAGGACAAGTAGAAAGTGGTCCGAAGCTGTAAATAGCGATGTACATAATGGAGATATTGACTACAATGTGTTAAGCATAAAAGAAATTTATTTATACAGACATCACATAAAACTTATTAAAATACAACTACAAAAAGAATTAAATTACAAGGAGCAGACAAGAGCACCAACCACTTAGTTTTTCTCAAAGTAGTCAGCCATCTCTTGGTCCAACTGCTCGATGGTCTTCTTAGCTGGCTTCTTGGCCTTTGGCTTAGCACCAGCCTTCTTTGGGGTCTCCTTCTTAGCGTCAGCTTTCTTTGGTGTGTTCTTCTTAGCAGCTTGCTTCTTGGTGTTGACAGCATTGGCAAGGATACGGGAAGAGAGTGGCTTCTTGGTTGGGTCAATAATCAACTCAAGCTTCAACTTACTCTTACCGTTGTCAATTGGGGCACCGTTGAACTTCTCAACAGCCTTGGAGGCATTGGTGGAGGACTTGAAGATGATAGTGGCAATACCCTTAGATTGACCCTTCTCATTGTAGGCTAGAGCAATAGATTGAACACCGCCAACTTGGGAAGCAAAGAAATCCTATTGAAAATGTTAATGTTTGAACTTAGTGGAGGCAAAAATAACTTGAGTGTTATGCAGCTGGAGTGTGGATCACTATTCTGGGAACTCGGTGACCATTTTCATCATAAACTGTTCTTTGCAAAATCCGTCTCTTATTGTTTCATCAGGCATCAAAATGTAAGTAGCATCATAGTATCAAGCATGTCGGTGTTGATAAAATCAACAGGAAAGAATGTGCACCAGGAACAACAACAACACAAAGCAAAGCTCTAGAGTAATTAACCAAGGGACTGGATAAAGATAAAACTGGTGCACAGGTTCTAACACAAACCACAACCGTCAACATATGATTTGGTGTTGATCTCGCAAACTTCGAGAGCGCAGATCTCTCAATTGTCGAACTAACGACAAGGTAGGGAGTCTTATCGTAGAAGGAAAGCATTCAATCAACACCTAAGGAAATCAACCTATAAGTGGTCAATTTAGCAAGAGACAAAACAACACACGCAGACCAAATAAATGGGCCACATATAATGAAACCATTCCTGGAGTCAATGTTGAAACAGAGCAACACGCAACAAGCTTTGGGAAGAAGCAATTCAATGGGCTCATCATGGCGCCATAGAGGTTCTTTTTAGACCCGTGCTCATAAGTTCTTCTGGTTTTTTATGAAACAATAAGAGGTAATGCAAAAATTCCAACTCATGGGTAGAAAAGCACGGTTCCCAAATGAATGATGTAAACACTCGTGACTGGAAGAGTCACGCGGTTCGTGAATCACAGAACAACAGCCCCTCCTCTTCTCGCTCGATGACGTTGGGTGTTGGTGGCGGGTTCTGGTCCGTTATCACGACAACTTGTGCATAACACCGTTCACATTCATACTCGAACATACCTTAATGGCATCCAACTTGATATCTTTTGGAAGACCGTAGACAATGACCTTGGTGGCGTAAGAGGCGTCAAGAACGTTGCTAGCTGGCTGAGGAGCAGCCTTAGCTGGCTTGACTGCCTTCTTGGTGACAGTTGCCTTTCCAACTCTGGCCTTAGTAGCGACAGGCTTCTTCTTGTTTAACTGTCTCTTTGGCTTAGCAGAGATAATCTCGTCCAATGATTGATCTAGAGCGGACATTTGGATAGTGTTGTAAAATTTGTTTGTTGTTGGCGGATGTGAAAAGGTGGCGGGCTGAAAAACAGCGAAACGTCGGGTTTTTATACAAGCGGGCCCAAAAAAATTAAACCTTCTCGCGCGTCCATGGTCGGAACTTGTCAACAAAGAAAAAAAATTCCGACCAGATGGCCTGTGTCAAACTGCTTGAATTTACCAACACAGAGCCTGTGGAACTGCTAGATTACACGCGCTAATGAGAAGTCCGACCCTATCACAACCACCCAATCCAGAATTTCTCCGATGTATAACGCCTTCAAATCTCTTGACGTATGCTTTTGGTGCGGAGTTTGACAACAAGGCCGGTCCTGTCGTGAGACATCAGTTTCCCCGAAAGATTCCTGGATTCAAAGAGAACTTGCAAAATTTGGCAGAGTTGATGATTCCGCTGAATGCGGAGACTCTAAAGGAACCAGATTACACCATCTTCATCCTTTACAGAGACTCACAAAACAAGTACTCCCTTTTCCCGGATACGGAGAAGGATGTTTACGGAACTAGTCTTGATGGCCTTCAGGGATTAGGGATTCACGAAATTGACACAATCTTCGAAAGGGGCCCTAATAAAGAACTAAGCATTGTCGACACTAGCGATCACGACGTGTTGTTTGTCTTGAATGTGTGCAAGGTTATTGACACGGACGCTGATACCAGAGGCAAGAAGATCAGATCACTGGCCATCGCAACGCCATTGCGACATTTTATGGTCTTCAAACATATGCTTACAGTAGCCATACAACAGTATTCTCAGGATGGCTCTCCAAACCATATTGTCGCCCTGTTCAATGTTGTTAACAGTATTGATACCTCACTTTGGTATGCCTTCACACAGGCCAATCAAGAGCTACCCAACTTTCTTTCACTTGACTACGACTTCAACAACCGCCTAATACTCAAGAGTTTCCAGAATATAAAGTCTTCCAACATAGTTGCCCAGTCTGTCAAATATAAGAATGGATCGCTGCAGTACCATTCCTCGTTTCAGACAGAGAACCCCATGGTGTCACTGCTGAGATCCATACCCATCAACTTCCCCTTAGCTACATCATCCAATCACATCACTACAGACTGGAACAGCGACTCTAAACTGTTAGGCTTCCTTTTGCAACTTTCTTCCCTCCTTAACTGTGTTGAGTACAGAAATTATAACATCCTAATCTTTTCCAGAGCTGAATCCCACGACTCACTCTGCCAATTTATCATTCAGCTTGCGAACATCCTCAATGGGTTTGATAACCCATACTTCAGCAATGACAAGATATTTTACTTTCCCCTTCTTGACTTGGCAAATTGGGATACACTCGTCGAATTTGATAAGCGCTCTAAATGTATGAAGATTGTTGGAGCCACCAACATCGTTCTGCGAGACAAGGAGGATTTCTTTGACTTATGCTACGATCTCGACGAAGACAAGCTTACGGCAAGCAGTGAGGTTGAGAGGTATAACATGAATGACGTTCTTGACAAGACCTCTGATTTCCAAGCTCTTCTGAAACAACTCCTGGAGGAGAAGCATGATGCTGCAACTGTTTTGCTCAGTCTCAAGCGGTTTAATATCTGGCAGATTCTCAAAATATTGAACCAAGATCTGGAGACCAACGGTAATGCAACTGAACTCAATCTAAAGGACTACTATCTCAGTGGAAACAGAAATATCACCATCTTTAAAGAGTTCTTTGACTTCAAGACGATTAAACTGATTGAGGATATTTCCGATCTGATCTCACTTGCTTCTGATCACTCCACACTTGCAAAATTCGAAATTGAGACATTGTGTTCTTTGTTTGAACATTTCAACAACTTTATTTCCACAGACTCCCAGAACATTTCGAAGTTCTTGTTCATTCTTGAGATCTTCCCAATCGACAATGGTTTACTTATAGATTCCAAAGATGTCAACACTCCGAAGGCAAGCTCGCTGTTGAATACCATCTTCAGAAGCATCGCAATTGAGGATGATAGACTTCAGCACTTGACTTATACGCTTTATCGCGCTGTTGAAAAATCAGAGTTTCAGCTATTTCTAGACCTCAAAGTCAACCCATTCATCAGGATCATGCTTCAAGACTTTAGTAAAGCCAAAAAATTGGAGTTGTCGAAATCTTATAGACCATAGCGGGGACATTTACTTCCCATCTAGTGAGTATAGTTCCTAATACTACGATATAGGCCCCTAATTAATGATCATGCAATTAAAACGTCACTTATTGACGAGTACGTAAGTTTATGGAAAGACTTTCACATTTCTATTGGGAAATGTCTGTACCCATTCATGTGGTGAAATCTCCAAGGACAGTCCATTGGGTCGAGGATGACTTCAAAGAAATTGAGCTTATTGCGATCATAGCCAGAGAGGGCCTTATTCAACTCACTCTCGTTTCGGACAATCTTTGACACTGTCTTCATCTTCTCAGCACCAAACTCGAACACTTCAAAAGTCTTTGACCAATTCCATGGCTTGATGTCATTGTAACTGCGCTTGTGACCCTTGATAATACGCTCAACAGTGTAGCCAGAGTTGTTGAGTAGGAAGATGATTGGCTTCAAGTCGTAGTTTGGGAAAGCAGAAAACTCTTGGAAAGTCATTTGGGCGGAGCCATCTCCTTCAAAGAGTATCAATCTAGAAGAAGATTCCTCATCCTTCATAGCAATACCAACACCCACCGAAATAGGCAGGCCAGCTCCAATGGATAAGTAGAAGCCCTGGGCAATGTATTTGAAGTTCTTACTGAATCTGATATCTGGAATTCCAAACATCAAAGATCCTGTTTCACAAACCATGACATCGTTTGGCCGGATAAAGTCCTGAATCTTCTCCAGCATCATAGATTGAGAGACATCAACGGTGGATGGCAACATTGGGTATCTGAACTTGATATCATAAGTGAGTGGACGTGGCTGTGCGCATCTGGACAAGTCAAGCTTAGCAACAAGGTTCTCAAGAATGTGAACAAAGCAGACACCACGGTAAACATCAGTTCCAATCTTAATGTATTCAGGGTGCAAGATGACTAGTTGGTCTTCGGTGAAGTTAAAGGAGTAGTGTCCAGTGTTGATCTCGTTAATGTGTGGTCCAATGTACAAAACCAAGTCAGAATCCTCAATGTTCTCCTTGATTCCAACGTTAGACTCAACACCATTGTAATCACCAACAAACGATGGTTCAGACTCATCCAAGACAGACTTGCCCATAAATGTTGTGTAATTGTGGAACTGAGTCATCTTAACAAGCCTTCTTGTGAGGTCAGTCGCACTATGATATCTATCCGTGAGAATGTCAACAAGCAACGAAGGTTTGGTAGAGTTGTAAATTCTCTCCAAGATTGTGTTGGTGAGGGTGTTTGTCACACTTGGTGAATTGTCTGGGATGATATGGAAGTTAGCTGGGGAGTTGTACAGTCTGGAGCTCTCAACTCGGGACTCGGACAAGTCAACTGGCAAGAACAAGTATCCAGGCTTGGACTTAAGGAAGATCTCTTTGATAACTTCATCAAGGTCGTCAACAGCGTCCTCTGGAGTTAGGCAGACCTTTGAGATACAAGAGACTCCGCTCACCATCTTGGTGTAGACCAAATGATCCGAGTCAGCCAATGGATCCAACGCTGGAACAAGGTGATGTAGATGCTTCTTCTTCTCCGCGATGTGACCCATTGAGCTGAGAGAAGGAATGCCGACAATATGCAAGATCTTGGAGCTCTCAGCAAAGGCACCAGCGACGGCGTTGATGGCAGAAAGTTCACCCACACCATAAGTAGTGATCAAAACACCCAATGACTTGGTGTATCTGGAGTAGCCATCTGCGGAATAGCCTGAGTTCAGTTCGTTGCACCCTCCGACCCAGTTCAAGTCGGTCTTGTAAATGTGCTCAAGTAAGGGCAGATTGAAGTCGCCTGGGACACCAAAGATAGAGCGGAGATTGTGCACCTGTGCCAATCTCTTGAATAGGTATTCTCCAAATGGTATAGAAGTGGAAGCAGCGCTGGAAGGGCGCTCAATTGAGTGGATGACTGGGGCCATTGATTTGGTGCAGTTGGTTAGTGGGAGAAACGGTGGCGAGGGTAATACTTGAGGAAAAGGAGCACATTATATAGTGGAGTAGTTGGCTTTTGGCCTGTGCCGTGAAGTGAGAAGGGACTTGTCTTGCGAGGTCATTCTGGTCAGAAAACAATAGCTTTGGCGTCAAAAATGCAATGCTTTCGGCTAACAGCGGCTGAGATGGCACAAAGTCCGAGATGCCGCAGTTCCTTCAGTAACCGAGGTTTTTCACATGAGAAGCCCGATAAGGAATACTTCCTTTTTTGGACCAGCCGTGACTCCGATCCTCGGCCAAAAAGACGCAATTTGATGTCGAAACTGGGGAAAACCTGATAACTGACTTGTGCTGATCAGAAACTAGGAGGACCAGGTAGCTCAATAAGCAATGTCAGACAGATTGGCAGTTGACCCAGCGGCCCATGCGGTTGCCGGTGGTATTGGAGGTGCCTTGAGTATGGCCGTGACCTATCCGTTGGTGACCTTATCAACACTCGCCCAGACCAAGTCATCCAAGACTGTCAGTGAGGGCATCACTGAAGGCGATGATGCGGAAAAGAAGAAGGAGAAAAAAAAGGTCTCAACCTTGACTGCTGCCAAATATCTGCTCAAGAATGAGGGTATTGCTGGCTTCTACTCTGGATTGGAAAGCGCAATCTTTGGAGTTACTTTGAACAATCTGGTGTACTATTACTTCTATGAGGCTGTGACAAAGTTGATTTTGAACAGAAAGAGAGGCAGTAAAAAGATTCTTTCTCCATTAGAGAGCATTTTCACTGGTGCCGTTGCAGGATCCATCACCGTGTTTGCAACAAATCCGATCTGGGTTGCCAACACCAGAATCACCGTTAAGGGCGACAAGAAGCAAACCACCCTTGGGGCCCTGATCGAGATTGTCAAGAACGACGGCCTCAAGACCCTTTTCGCTGGTGTCTTACCAGCTTTGATCTTGGTCTTGAACCCTATCATCCAATACACCATCTTCGAGCAGTTGAAGAACTTCATCAACAGAAGAAAGCCAAACAGTTTGACCTCTACCCATGCCTTCTTCATCGGTGCTTTGGGCAAGCTTGCAGCGACAGGCTCTACTTACCCATACATCACTCTGAAGGCCAGAATGCACTTGAAGGACGAGAGTGGTAATAGCCCAAAGAGCATCTGGGGTTGGGTCAAGCAGATCTTTGAGAAGGAGGGCATCCAGGGCTTTTACAATGGCATCTCTGTCAAGCTGAGTCAAAGTGTTTTGACTGCTGCTTTCCTGTTTTACTTTAAGGAGGAGCTCACTACCGTTAGCGTTCACCTTTTGAGATTGTTGAAGGCTAAGAAGACCTATAAGATTGTTTCCAGAAAGTAAACCAGTACGCATCATGCCATCTTTTTTTCACAACTCATCTATATTCATTCCCTACTATTTCAATGGATGACTCTATTCACAAATATGACCCTTCACACATTTTTTAGTTGTTCTAACCGTAAAACTCTTTCAACTTCTCATAGGTGAAGAAGATGACTGCGTTCGAAGGGATGGCTCTGATTAACGTTATACTCAAACCTCGGTAGAAACCCTGAAGTCCGTGATGCTTGTAAATGATCTTGATGGTAGATCCAAAGGTCAAATTTTCGGTGGGGTTAATAACGCTGTTTGTCTGCATCTTGGACTTGATTGTGTCTGCTGGGAACAGCGAGAGGTTGTACATGATACCAGCTGCTGCCCCACTGATCAACAACTCAGAAGTTGTATTGGTATCACCAGGCTTGAGGTCGTCTTTCAGTCTATGAGCCCTTAGAAGGTGCGTGGAGAGCTCGTAGACACCAAACCAGGATGCAGATCCACCACATTCACGAAGAAGCGTTCCAGTCTGACCAAACCAGAATCCCTTAATACCATCTTTCGCCAGGACCTCTTTACAAAGCTGAAAGATCGAGCTTGATTTCTCTGCGTAAACGTGTTCAACCTGAATTTTGCATTTAATTAGTTCAATTGGCGTCAGCACATAGGACGTCACGAGCCCACTGGCCGCACCACATGCCACGAGCCAGCTCAACGAGAGCTCCGCTTTCTTGTCACCGAGGGCATATTGCTTCACTAGGTCTTGTGCAATATTATAACTGAAGAACAATGATGAAGTCTCTGCAGCTGCTCCCACAATAGGAGATGCTATTCCCTTGAAGATAATCAGTAATCGTTCATCTTTGGTAATTCGTTGACAATTTCACTTACTCTGTAGAAGCCTTTGAACCCCTCCGCGTGGAAAGTTTTTCTGATACAATCAAAGGTTCCAGTGTACTTCAAGGGAAGATGATGGGGTTGGGATTGTAATCTGACCTTGATGGTATCAAAGGGAAATTCTATGAGCTTTCCCACAGATCCAGAGAACTAGATACTGGTGTTAGTTATACGCTCCAGGAAAGAAAAAAAAAAGGCAGCTTCTCAAGCACCAAAGTTATGGACACTTACCGAGCCAAAGAGGAGGTCTTTCATCGCGCTCTTAGCTTTATCATCATCTGGATGCATTTTGGGGTGGGTGACAGGGGTCTATTCTAGATGCCACGGTGAAGAGTTTTCGTTCGTTCTGTTTGGGTGGGGTTCCCTGCGAAATCTTTTCGATGGGCGCGCGCGATGCCCGAAGGGATAAATGATGGAAGTTTTTCCAACCTGGAACCTAGAACCAAGAACCAAGTCTGCGATTACATCAGCAGTCGTTTCCAAAGTTACTAGGAACTAGCAAAGCAGTAACCACCCAGCCAATCGTGACCGCTAATATGACATACCGGTACCCACTTAGGTTATGGGAAATTTTCAAGGTATGAACTTTAATATGTCCGCATAGAAACACACAAATAACGACTGCTCAAAAAGTTATAGCTTGTGGCCATTTTGCGTGGGTAACCATCGATTGAGCTACATCAGAAAACATGGAGGAGTTGAAAAGAAGCCAAGAAGAGAATAACCCTGAGAACTGTTGTGTCCAAGGTTAGAGTTACTGGGTAGGGATGGGCTTGGCCTTTCTTATGATTCTTATGAGTCCTCCGTTGGCCAGTTTGATCCGCACCTTTGTCCCACGGATTGACGATTGTATATTTATTGTTGTTACTATGACGTCATTGATATCCTCTTGCCTTGCTGGCCCCCCCCTGAAAAGTATTTAAGCAGCAGTGGATACCCCATTTGCATCTACGCTCAACGAATGTAAGCATAATCCATGTCACCAACCATTGCCACGAACCTTAAAACTCCTCAGCCTGCTCCAAAGCTGAAAGAACATGCCCTGGACCTATTCAATCTCAAAGGAAAGGTTGCATCTGTCACAGGATCCTCCAGGGGAATTGGACTGGCCATTGCCACAGCTTACGCCCAGGCTGGTGCAGATGTTGCCATCTGGTACAACAGCACACCTGCCGATGCTATTGCGAAAGAACTCTCAGAGAAATACAATGTTAAGGTTGCCGCTTACCGGTGCTCTTTAACTGACTTCGATCAAATCCAAGAGACTGTCAACGAGATTAGGGCTGACTTTGGCAAGATTGATATCTTTGTCTCCAATGCTGGTGTCGCCTGGCAAGGTGGCGGAATTTTAGACCAACCTGACAACAAGGAGTGGAAAAATGTCATTGACTTGGACCTGAACTCCATTTATTATCTGTCAAGAGCCATTGGACTATTATTCAGGGAGCAAGGCCACGGATCATACATCATCACTGCCTCCATCTCGGGCCATATTGTCAATGTGCCTCAACTTCAAAGTGGCTACAATGCAGCAAAGGCCGGCGTGATACATTTTGCGAAGAGTCTTGCAGTTGAGTGGGCTGGATTTGCTAGGGTTAACACTATTTCCCCTGGGTACATAGCCACGGAGCTTACAAACTTTGCCGACGAGGACCTCAAGAATGTCTGGAGATCATTGACCCCGTTGGGACGAGAGGGACTTCCACAGGAACTGGTTGGAGCGTACATCTACCTAGCATCGGACGCGTCCACTTACACAACAGGGTCTGATATTAGGGTTGATGGTGGTTACACATGCTTGTAAGGAAACCAAGCCGTATGGCCTTGTACAGAATACTCGAATAAAAAAGGTCGTGTTAAACACTTTGTAGCGAATGTGATGTCTAGGTGATGATTATCCGCTATTTTGTGGTTTTGTGTCACTACCCGTACTGACAGCAAAGAAAGACATCGGGTTGAAAAAGGATCCAAGTAGCTCCAATTATCAGACCACAACAACAGCCAGGTCAAAAAACGCCCTTTAGCTGATCTCCATAATGACCCAGTTCATCCGTGAGAACCTTGACATTATCTCCTCCAACGTGCTCAAGAAATCAAGAACCGAAGAGTCAACTGCCTCTACCGAACTACAGGTATTACTAGCGGCAAACTCCAAGAAGAGTCAGTTAAGTTGCGATGAGGACAAAAACCGCATTATCAGAAGCGGCATATCCCCCGTCATCTTCCAGAACTACCATCCCGACGCCGACGCTCATTTAGCGTCAGCTTCCAAGATCGATTTCCCTGGAGACCATACTTCAATGAGGCATCAAAGAGCATTCGACACCATCTCGAGAGAATCAATGTTCCCTGAAGAATCTGAATATGAGTTGGGAACTTGCAACGAGGCGACTTCGCCTCCACTTGGCCGTGGTTACCAATCACTGCGCTGCTTTGCACCACACGCCGCAGCAGAGACCGCTGTAATAACTGCGCAGGCTTCTAGTATTAACGTTGGATGGACAGCGTGGTTCTTGGTAAAAGTGATTACAGCAATCAAATACTTGGGTGACAGCGTGGCGGACTGCAGGAGAAGTGCGAGGCAGCGCGCTGGTGACTTGGAAAGACAACCTCTATTGGGGAGAGACGTTGCTCATGCAGGTGAAAGTTCTGACATAACTGATGATGACCGTTACGTGCCCTGTATATCCAACTTTAACTTGTTGCTTGTCAGCACAGGGGTCGTTGGTGGTGTTTTGATAACCACTGTGCTAGTGACCAGAGATCAAGAGCTACTGATAAAAGTGTTCCAAGGTCTATTGTGTTATATTCTTAGTGAAGAATGGTCTGCTAAGTTGTTCGGACCAGCATTTTGTCCAATTTTCTAGGTGATTAATTGAGGTTCCAAGAGTGGCTGTGATATCTATGGTATGGTTAATGGGGTGAGCGAACGGTGGTTGGGCTATCGAAGTATTTCTTATGTACGTGATTATATAATCAGGGTTGAAATTTTTTTTTTCTTTCTTTCTTGCCTGGGCCTCATAGAGGTAACAATTTGATTGAGTTGTGTTGAAAGGAAATAAATCAGGACAAAAACGGTGCACGATGGTGAGAAGTTCGAACAGGAAGAGCCACAAGAAATTTGACGAGGATTCAAGCTTTCATACAGCTGACGAAGCTGAGATCCCTTCGCCAACGCTTAGGAAGAGGGTAGTGGGATCTGAGGATGAGAGTGATAGTGATAGCGGTGATGAGGCCCCTGAAGAGGAATCCAACAATTCCGCTAAATCTATGCTGCAGCAGAAAGAGGAACAGCAGAGACAAGCGGCACTGGACGAGAAGAGCAAGCAGAAGCTGAAGAGAAAGCTGCAACAGGAGCAGTTTGCCAAGCAGCAAGAGCTGAAACGCCAGAGGGAAGAGCAGCTGGCAGAACAGAACCTTCTGGAGCTCAAGAGACAGGAGGAAGTGGCAAAAGAGATTGAACTCAAGAGGTTGAGAAAGCAGAAGGAGGAGGAAGAGTTGATGAGAGAGTATGAGAGACAAAGGGCGCTGGACCTGAAGAAGGAGAAGTTGAAGCAATTGCACAAGCAGCAGAACTCTGTGAGAACCGTTGAGGGTGGGATCCGCGTGAAAGTTCTCACAATGAAGAGTGCTGGAAAGGTGATGAAGAGTGGGTTGAGCAGAGAGAGCATCCTTAACAAGAGAAAGAGGACGTTGAACAAAAGAATCTAGAAAAACGGAGAATGACCAGCGAGGACGATACGATGCCTTGTCGCCTTTCAAACTTTTGCATCAATTTAATATCATAGTGTCATCAAAACTTGGAGTAGGTTTGAGCAAGGACATTTGCGTCCTGTCGAAAGAAATGCCGGCCACGTAGCCAAGCATATATGGCCGACCAGCACAGGATTTGATCACATCCCATTCCATTGCCAGGATCAAGGTATCCGAGTCAACTACTCGAAAAAATCGGTATCCAAACTCAGAGAGCCCGAAAGAACAGGGGTGCCTGGTTCTCAGATGTCAGACATCGAGATGCATGAGATCGTATCTGGATCCAGTATTGAAGTGCGGCGCGGGGGCGATACTGATCCGAGAACTGTGGCGCGATGTGGGCGAACGATTCCAGGTGTGTATCATGCGTTTTTACCTTGAGGTATTGTTCTGGCGGGCCAGACGCGCCTGCACTCGGCACCAAAGTGTCTAAGGTTCCCACCACCTCCTCCCTCTGCGGGACGCCAGACGGGATTTCGAAGTGCACCCGAGGTGTTGGTTCTTGACACTCGAATGCAGGAGGGATCTGTCCATGTCTCGACTCTTTCGCGCGAGTTGCAGGGGTCGAGATGTACCGAAACAGAGGTCCGGCCTGTGATTGCAGGTAGACAGGCCGACCAAGGCAGCGAGCTGCCTTGTCCTCTCCACCCCCCTGCCCCGCCTAGCATAGCGAGGAAATGGAGATGTGCGTCGCCTGGAACAGACCCAACTGGCCGGATGGTTTTCGTGGCTCCCAGTCCCGTTGGAACCATACCTGCGCAAAAGTGCCTAACCAACGTACGGCGGGGCGGGGCGGGAATGTCCTCGCTGATTTTTGCCAATCTGATCGCATATCACAAGTGTCACTTGGGGCCGGCTGCGCGTGCCCAGGATCGGCCATCGATGGCGACATAATAAGATGCCCGGGGTTGCATAATATTGAAAGCCTGATAAAAAAAATGGCACCATACAGGCCAACGTCACCTGCAGTGTTCCAAGCTAGAAGGTGGTATTAATTCGATCCGGGTTTAACATCCCTGTTGGCTCGCGTGGGACCTGAGTACTTTTTCTGTGTGTACGCTCCTGAGTATCCCAACAGCCAAATAGCCCATTCCTTCCAGAATCAGTAACCCCCCTTCCCCCGCCGCTCTAAAATTTGATAGTCCCCCCACTCCGTTTCCCGCGCGACTTGAGGCAACATGAGGCATTTTAGTACCACGTCTGTGAGCTGGCCAGATTCGGAGTGCTATTATTTCATTCCTTTCGCAGTCGCACCGAGAGTATAGTTCCTCCCTCCCCGCCCTATGTGCACTAGAGAAATTTCTCACGATCCATTCCTCTGGCGACCTTCTGGATCTGGTGCAAAAAAAAACCTCTGCCGGGCCGGGTAACCTTGTTCCATACACCCAGACACCATTCGCTGCTTCGAAAATCGAAGTCCAGGAGACAGACCAAACAACCCGTAGGGCAACCTGTAACAACGACAAGCACTTGATCTCAGTCGCAATGCAGCTGATTACGGAAATCCCAGAGCCTCGTATGTGGTATCAAACAGTGCCTGGAGCATCAACAGGTCCATTCCCTTCCATGTTTACTAACTCTTGACCCCTCTTCTAGTGACACATGAGGAAATGAAGGCGAACAAGATCCCACTGGAGTACAGGGATCGTTGTGCAAGATTGCTGATTCCGCTAACCAAGTGTCGTCGAGAGAACTACTTCATGCCTTGGACTTGCTCTGAGGAGAAGCACAACTATGAGAAGTGTCAGTATCTCGACTTCAAGAGAAGAGTCAAGGAACTCGAGGAGCTCAAGGCCCAGAGAGAGGCTGAGAAGTAGCTGCGTGCTGATTGGCCCGTTGCTTTTGCCCTTTTATCATATTTATTTGCCTTATTTATTTATTTATTCTCCTATTTATTGGAATTCACATATCGTCACATTTTAGAGCGTATCTTCATGGTATAGTAGTCCGTGACAGTATCGAAAGGGACTGATGCCAGCGCCACGACAAGAAAATTCCTACAGCGAAGAGTGTCATAAGTCATGATCAAAAAACGTAACGGTCATTAAATTGGGAGTCGTAAACGAGCAACTGGCTCCTTTATGGATCAGGAGAAGATGTGAAGTTTCCGCAGATGCTGATTTGGGAGAGTTTATTCTCTTTGGGACAAAGGAGAGGTGGGACGTGGTTCACCACTGTCAAGTTGCACGAGGGCATATAAAGGCCCTTGTCCCTGTTGTGGAATCGATGTCAGTTGTGGGGGTGCTGCGGCAGCTGCTAAATAGCCAGTTGGGGACGCTGGTGGGTATACCAAGTGCTGTGGCGTTGGTGGTGCCGCATTGTACTGATAGTTCAGGCCATACGTTGTTTGTGCCGGTAGCGCGTAGTAATGGATCTCAGCTGGGGCCACTGATGCAGTACGTCTTGGGGCATTCTTCTTAACCACTTTCTCACCGCTGAGGACCGCGGCAGCGGCAGCGGCGGGGCCCTCACGCTTGAGGATTTTGGCGTGGAAAAGACCACAAGCGTTGCACAAGGTTCTAGCCCCGTTGGGGCCCTTTCTCCACTCCGGCGTGTCTGTGATACCGCAGCGCTGGCAGTGCAATTTCGCTTTGACGCGCCTGGTATGAAGTGGCGGCCTGACAAAGTAGGGAGGGTTTGGCTGGTAATGAGGTTGCGCGGGTGCGTGTGCGATGGAGACTTGGTGTGGATGCATAGCTGTGTAGCGGGACAGCGGGTGACTGGCAATATCGATTGGAGGCTGCTGCGGTTGCTGTTGGTAAGGGTGATAATAATACAGAGGCGAGCTGTGGACGACGGGTGCCGGTTGTGCGGGCTCATCCCCGTGGGGGGCCAGGGGCACCATAGGCAGGGTCGCCGAGTGGTGACGCAAAGGACGCTGTGCAGGAGAGTGAGCTGGGGAGGTGGCTACTGGGGTGGCAGCGCAAATCTGCTCCAGGGAGGAATGTCTAATCAAGGTGTGCTGCTGCTGATTGGCGTCTTGTCCACGCACGTCGTCGTGGGCACTGGGCAGCGGAGGTAACGCCTGGGCCAGACATGCGATCGATGGCAAACGGATCTTTTGCTGTTGCTGCTGAGGTTGTGTTTGCTTCTTGTCTTCGTAGGCCATCGTGCTGAGGTGGAAAGGAGGAGGTAGCACTTCCAGTTTGAGCATGGGACAGTATTTGCGGAGGGCGCTGGGTGGCGAAGGTCTGTTATGTGCCAGTGATAAATAAGCGTGATGGTTGTTTTTTTTTTTGTAGGAAGACAGAGGGAAGGGAAGGGAAGGTAAGGAGAGTTTGCTCTTGATAGAGCAGTGGCAAACGCGGCAAACAGTTATCCATTTATAATTGCCACTTTCCCCTTGCGAGGCCAGATTCCCCCAATGGGCATGTAGGCCCAATGTCATTTGATGCACGGTCAGACCAGCGCCGATCGTCCGCAACTCCAGTGCACGGAGTCATGCAGAAACGTGCAGTGCAGATTGGCTCAGGATTCAGAGCTGGAGTGCGGCCGTTACCTCAACAACTCTCGACTCTCGAAAGTCTGCAGCCAGGTGTCCTGGAAGTTGCTGGCCAGTGACAGTCACATTTCTTTTTTTCAATCTCAGGACGCATAAGACCGCATTGTTTGATGCTACCCGATCTCAACTGGAAGGATGGCGGAGTGCCCACAAGATGACCGCACTTCTGCCGAGCTGAGGTGTCAACTATTGGCTTCTACACGATACCATACCGAGCAGTGCTCACTACGCTCTTTTGTCCCGAGGGCTTGCAAAGGATTTGTTGCGTCACCTGCGGAATAATATTGTCCGGGCTGCTTCCATGTTCTCGCGTTTTGAGTGGCCGACATCGCCAATCACATCACTCCTTTTCGGGGTTCTTTCGGCGAAACCAAATTTAGATTCCAGAAGAGGAAATGCTGGGTGGAAGTCTTAATGGCACTTTCGGAGGCTGGAGTTGGAAGCAAAGTGGCGTATCTTGGGCGGAACTCAGATTGCATCGCAGAATCTTTTGCTCTCAAGCTGTCCACAAGCATTCTGAGTTTCTCGATGTTCGATTTTTGACAGTAGAAAGTGAAGAGTCTTTTGACAGTCCGCCTGGACGCTAGACCACACTGCAAGGATGGCTTCTCGAGACTCGAAGTATGAGTTGGAGGGTCACTGTCGATTGAGCTCGCAGCTTCTTCCGTGGCCCTTTCTTATTGCTCTAGTGTTTTCAACTCTGGTGCAAAAATAAACCCCTTATCCCCCAAAAAACTCCCAAGAAAGCAGCTGGATACATATAATCATCCCAGACAAAGCGAGAGCGCTCTCGTGGCACATAGTTATCTTTTTTGTGGAACCCTCTGTAAATTCGTTTTCTTTTTGGAGAAGAGTGATCGTAGGGGCATCGAATTTGGATCACCAAAAATATTGTATATTCGACAACGTCACACATTTCCTCCAAAAACCTTCACCTAGAACTCCAATGAGATGTTATCGAGTAGAAACAGCCCGATCTACACTGTTGGGTCACTTCTGCGGGAAGTTTGAACCTGCCGAGCATATGGAGCGACCACCTTGCCAGGAAATTGCTCATTCTACAGAGTACCACCTTCCCTTGACGTACTGATGCGGCAGAATCTCTAGCCGTTGTACTTCTCAAAGCATCCAATCTGTACCGATGTGTCCCTAACGTGGGTCAGAACTAGGGAGGTATGCTGGTCTAACTTAACCCAGGGTACAGGAAACCTCAGAGGTGAAGAGCATTGAGGCACTCACAAGAAACCTGAGGACTCCACCCAAAGTTGTCTAATGCATTCCGATAGCCTCAGGGTTGAAAACCACTCGAGCACTCTGATATCCTCGGACAGCACTTTTTCAGTACGGGTTGTTCCTGCGCTTCAAATCTGCTTTTCCTCAGCAATATTGACCCTCTTCAAACCCAACAAAGCAGAATGTCGCACCATGGAATAATGAGCCAACTTCAACGTTCTACCCCTGGAAGGTGTATAGCTTCGATAACCCTTGCTATATTGGATATATATCTCGCGGTTTATCTACACGTTGGGCATTGAACAGAAATTCTGGGCAAAATGATGTCCGCGCTGACCTTCCCGACGTCTGCAACAAGCTTCAAGCCTGCATCGACGAGGAAATACCAGATCATCTGGGGAGCGGGCATCTGATATCTGACTTTATGCCTGTAGAGTAAAGAAAAATAGGGACGTGTGTCATGTAGAGAACACCCTTTTTGCTGAACGCAGAGAAGTTATGTCTCGGGAGAAGCTGCCGCATGAAGAGCGGATATATATCGATGGCACATTGTCAGTAACGGCTTGTCTGAGTCAGGATAGGAAACTGTTGGTAGGAAACCATTGGGCCTCTACAGTCAAACTATCTGGTCAAGACGACCTCACTGGGGTCAGTAGGGTTTTTGCAAGGCAGGGTCTCAGGATCGTGAAGTGAACCAATTTGAGTTTTGAACAACTGACCCGCGTGGTCCTGGTTCTGGTCACCAGGCGGCATGTCTGTCTCAATCCTGCCTGCAGCCCTTCACTAAAGGCATCACGGACATACAGTAAAATTATTTACAAGACAGAGATGAGCGATAACTCGTTCGTTGAGACTCCAACTCTTGGCAGAGAATGGGTCTAGCACTTGAGTTACAGTTAAATTGAGGGCATTTCTTTTGCGCTTTTAGGACACCATGCGCGAGTATGCAAGGTCTCATCTAATATTTTTTAGCTTAGGCGAGAAAATTCTCGGGCCGAGAGACAGCCTGGAGCGGTCCCCCACTAGGAAACAGTATTGCGGTGCAGGGCATAGCCTTTCGGTCTCGTTTTCTGAAAATGGCGGAGAGGCACATCCCTCTGATTCAGCCAAAACGACTCCCATTTGCACCGAAAGGACAACCTTGTCCGGGATGCGAATAGCGGGATCATTGCCCGGACCCACCACACCGTCTTCCTTAGAGATGCTGCTGTCCCTTTCAATGCGACGGAGACATATTGAAAAGAAATTCCGCTCATTTTCCTTCCATAAGTTTCCAAGTTGTCAAATCCCAAGAGAGGGGCTGAGCAGTCTTTGCTCTTGACTTTGAATGAATGTGTCAAAACAGGTGGTACGACCAGTAAGAAGGAAAAAAAAAAAAAAAAAAAAAAAAAAAGAAACAGCCGGTGAAACTCGGCTGCTGCCAAGCAATCATGAAAGCCCCGCCCGTCGTAGAGTCGATATATCGGGCGTATCAGTAAGCTAGCGCATCGCTGCTCTGAAAAAAAAAAGTTCTGCGGAGACACTAACGGTTGCGCAAAACTCCCGCCTCAGTGCACACCTGGCGGATTGCAACCACGTGTGGTCCCTGGCCATCTGGCGAGCAATACTTGAAAGATCAAAAAACTATACAGTGAACGGAACCCCGCTTCGTGAAAATAGAATTGAAAAGCAATCCCGCTCCTGCTCTGTGAAAATATTGAAAATCAATCACGTACATTTACAAAAATAGAATCGGTTGAACCCCATTTACCACTCCACTCTCCAGTATCTCCACAGCTAGTTATAGAAGCCTTTTGACGAAGCCAGACCATCCACCAGACAGCTGAAGAGAATGACCATTGGGGTTATGAAGAAGGAGAAATCTCAGACATGATTTGCGCGCGATATAACTTGCAAGATAGACATAATAGTTTTAGAGAGACTTACATGCATGCGTATAAAGTAGATTGGACACGGCTAATTGGAACGCCCAGGGTCAACTTGGCAAGGAGAAGTTAACGCGTTAGCCCCGTGAGCTGACTGAAGCGGAAAAAAAAAACCTGTCAATTAGTTCCCCTTCAAGTAATTCCCGGATAACTTACCCCTCTCGATCGGGATCAGAGAAGATTTGACTTACATCCGAGTACAGGATCTGGCCGAGTTTCAACATATTGGTTCACACATTGCCGCGTTGATGTAATCTCTCGTGCTTTTGTTCTCACCTAAGAGAGGCCGTGTACGGTCCTGAGGCCGGCACCTTGCACCCCAGAACCAAAATTGACAAAGTTTTAGAGAATATTTTTTCACACGACTGCAGGTTTCATTCTCTATTTGGATCCTGGGCAATATTCAACAGAACCTCTCAAAGGAGAGGCTCTCTCTGCTGAAATTTACCAACGCAAAAACTTCCTAATGCAGGGAATGCAGGTTTTATGATCAAATGCCCGTGCTCGGATTCGTAACACTGCGGAAACTCACAGCTCTCCATTCAACAAAAGCCCGCATGGCTTGGCCTTGTGCCAATAGATATGTGCGGCGGTGGGTTCCCGATAAAGATCGGACCTCGTAGAAGCGCTCCTGTCATAGGGATCCGCTCTTCAATTTCTTGGACAAGAACGGTCAAAAGCGGGCTCAGGGCGCGGGAGTTATAGAGGAAAAAAGAAAGAAAAAACAGCCCAGTGTGCAAACGGGCTTGTCTGATTATCTGGCACGTTACAGTCCCACCAATCGGAGGTGATGTTCGGACAAAACTGCAAGAGGATGCACCGGCGAGATTTGGCCGTTCGAGGGAATGCTCTGCTGTGGCAAACTGCGACATTATGCCGAAGAGACAGCGGAATTTGTCCCGGTCTTTTAATGAGAGTTTCTGAGAACGACTGGCGCATGTCTCTCAAAGTGGGAAACTTTGAGGACCTCAAGGACCAAGTGAGTGCTTCGTCGACAGCACGGGCACATTCCTTTCCCAAAATTGTCCGCTGCTTTTTCTGGAGGATCTACAGGGTAAGGCTGTCCAACAAGTGCTTGTAAAAAAGTCTAGTCCTCCCCCGCTGGGATATCATCCTTCAGTATCTGTACCAGTTTTAGTCTCAGCTCTGTCTTGTCATCCCCGCGAAGCACATCGCTTAGGAAGCTCACGTCAACGTCCAATTGAACCATCTCGAGGGCACCTTTCAACACTCCGACGAGCACATTGGAATACCACAGCTCCTTGGACGCCTTCTCGTCATCCGGCAACTCCACAAATACTGCCAGTGGGTTCTCTTCCAAAATTAAACTGAACTGCTTCCCATCCGAGGACCAGTTTGTCACAGAAGGCGTCACATTGAGGAAGATCTTGAATCCCGCTTTCGAAATCACCTCTGCGGTTTCCCTAAAACTGGCACAACGCCCTGTGTTGCTCTTCGCTAGGAAATCCTCAATCAGCCTTATACCAATGTTGTATCCCATCTTCTCCAACTGTGCGTTGACTTGAGTGTAGTCGCTCTTGAAGTCGCGCACCAACTGTGCCACCACTGAGCCATACGTCAATGTGAACAGCTCGGCATTCTAAGCTCATTGTCAGTAAATCCGGAGCGAATAACAGCTATGTTCCAGGTCACATACCACTTTCTCCACTCTGTTCTTCCAAATGTCATCACTGGCAGCGCTAACTTTGCTCATCTCCAATAGATTTCGCCTTTCGCTCGCTGTTACCACTTCACACCAAAAACAGACTTCCGCTTGTTTTCGCTTTTTGGCAAAATGCGATGATCGCGAAGTAAACCGGTTGGGGTCACACTTAGGGATTAGCCTACAAAATCAGTGGAAACCGTCTTTATTAACCTTTGAGAAGATTGTCTAGAATCAACTGGTACTTACCGTTGGTTGCATTGTTGGCACGTCTCAGTCTCTTCTCGGCAAGCTTGTAAGCCTCCTCTTGCTCCTTGCTCTCGTAATCGTGCAAGTTACCCAAACTGATGACAGCCTCGGCGTAATCGACCCAAGTCTGAGGGTCTTCGTCATCCTCGGCCTGCTTCAAGTACTCCGCAGCCTTCTTCGTCAATTCAATAGCCTCCTTCTGGGCAGACTTTGCACTGTAACCCTCGATTTCAGTATCGTCTTCCACATCGGAATCATAGGTAATAGCTGTGAAGATGCTGGATGGCCTCTCAGCTGCCTCTAATAGGATCTTACCCACTTTGAGCGATACATCTTTCAAGAATCCAAGCTGTCTCCTCTCCTTTATGGAAAGTTTATCCACATCCTTTGCAGATAACCCATTGTACTCTTTGGAAATCAATTCACCAAACGTGCTGGAATGTTGGACCAGCCATTTATCAAACTTCTCGCTCTTCGAGACTTTGTACAATGGGTGGGATTTCGAGAGCCTGACTTCTTCCTGTTCAAAGTCGT
The DNA here is from genome assembly GCA_030569275.1 of [Candida] sanyiensis. Taxonomy (NCBI): domain Eukaryota; kingdom Fungi; phylum Ascomycota; class Saccharomycetes; order Phaffomycetales; family Phaffomycetaceae; genus Barnettozyma; species [Candida] sanyiensis. The sequence continues at coordinate 101,269 of JAJMKO010000033.1, read as the reverse complement.
CATCTTCTGCGTCACTGTCCAAACCTTCTTTGATGTCATCGGAAATTCCAAAGTTCTTGATGATATCCAGCAGGTCATCAAGCGCTTTCAACGTTTCAAAGACATTCTGGTCAAGGAGCGAAAAGTTGTTCAACATGATGACAGAGTTTTCAGCTTCCTCGTAGTGTTGAACCGCCTCGTTCAAAAGCTTAGCAATATCTGGGCTGTCCTCGCTCTTCCTGGTGTCCAAATCGAATTTGGAGATATACTCCAAAGGAATTCTACTCAGTAGGATTCTAGATTGCGCAAAGTTTAGCTCAATAGAGTTAGGGAATTGCTCTTTACCCAGCTCAACCCTTTCAAGCGCTGCATCAAAGAATTCTTTCACCTTGGCATCATCCTGCTGTAAATTTTGATCCTCGTCGTCCTCATCCTCAACTGTTTGGAAAATGGCTAGCTCTGCCAATGCCAACGCATAAATTGAATGAAACTCGGCGGACAGCTTCTTGTCATCAGTCTGATTTCTTAACAAGAGGTCCGATTCGTGGATGATACCATTCAACAATTGCTCATTGTCCCTGTTGGACTTGAGGTATGTGTCCCACAATCCTTTCAATTGGTTCAGCTCGTCGTCTGGGTCAACCTCGTCGTCAAGCTCAACCTGGATCTCGTTGGACTTGGGTTGTGGAGTCGCATCGGGCTGTTCTGGGTGCTCGTTTGAAGCCGGGGCAGTTGCCTCTGCACTCTCAGATTTTTGCTTCTTCCGCTGCTTGGCGGCCTTTCCCAAACCCAAGGTTCTTTTAGCCATGGTTGTCGTTGTGGTGGCGACGTAAATTTGTTAATTTCTATGGGTTGGATTTAGACACCTTTTTGGAGCTCAGCTCATCACATCACCTCATAAAATTTTTGCAGAACGAGTTCGCGGCACACTTAACCATGGCAACGGTCCATGGTGCCAAAAAAAAGGCCAACCGAAGCAGGAGTGCTTTCAAGAAGCTGTCGGAGGAGCCAAAGTATGCGGAGTATATCTTTTTCTCCCCACCAGGAGTCAGTGGTGACAGATGCCAAAAATTCCCTGCCGTGGTCGATTATTAGGGGCCAAAGCCCACATAGATAACGACGGGCTCTGAATTCTCCGCGCCTGGATTCCACAGTTATCTTTTCCAAACCCCGCCTGGCCAATCAACACGCAGGATTGGCCTCCAGCCTCCAGTATCAGATTATGTCATCATCAGAAAGCACTACTTTTCACGTGACTTTTAGCACTATTGTCCACTTGATACCGATGAGGCCTTGATATTTAATCCTTTCGGTGCCCTTTGTTCCAGGGCAGTACTGGCTTAGAACGGTTAGATCTACGTCATGGTCAGCCTACTTACATCTTTGAACTGCCAGGGAGAAGTCCAGTTACTGGTTGGCGTTTCTGGCCTCACAACGGCCAGAGTTCAATCTATTCTTGCAAACCATGCAACCCCAGTTATCATCACCAACCAACTCAAAGAAAATGAGACACCATTGTCAGCAACCATACAAAGACTAGAGAAACAAGGAGATCTCATCGTGCTTCATAGACCGTTCGATGTGCGCACTGATCTCTTCACACTGGGAAGACCTTTCGTTGGAGGCATTGTTGACAGGGTCTATGTCAACCTTGGCAACACTTTCAACGACCTCAAACTCAAGATTTTTGAGAAGTGCCTGGTGCACAGAATTCCAATCAACACCACTGAGAATCCTCAGCTTTCGACGTTTACACTCCTCTCCACGTACACTGATGGAGACTTCCAACTAGGTATCACCACCTCTGGCAAAGGTTGCAAGCTCGCCAACAGAATCAAGAGAGAGATCGTAAACAAGCTGCCCAAGGATATCGGCCTGGTTTGTGAGAGGGTTGGTGAGCTTAGAAACAGAATCCAGAAAGAGGACAATGCTGAATTGATGAGTAAGTTCCAAGGTTCCTATGATGCCCTTGTCCAGGAAGAGCTCGGCGAGCACGAGGAAGATTCGGTGAACAGCTCTAAGTTGAACACTTTCATCAGTGAGTTCAGCATGAACGAGTACGAGAAGAAGATGAAGAGATCAAGATGGCTAAGTCAAGTTGTTGAGTACTACCCATTCCAGAAGCTCGCCACTTTATCCATCAACGATCTCACTGGCTCGTACAAGTCCTATGGTGCCAGTCAAGAGGAGCCATCAAACAAGATTATCAAGCTCAGTGAATCGACCACTGAAGACACCACCACCCAAACATCCAATACCAAGAGCAACAACTCTGACAACCAAGCCCCACACCCATCAACTGCATCAAGTTTCAGCTCCACTGCAGTTTCACCAGAGGGCATGGGCACCATCTCCCTCGTCGGTGCCGGTCCGGGCTCACTGTCCCTGTTAACTCTGGGTGCCCTCTCTGAGATAAACACCGCAGACATTGTCCTTGCTGATAAGCTTGTCCCACAACAGGTGATTGACCTCATCCCAGCCAAAACGGAGAAGTTTATTGCTAGAAAATTCCCAGGCAACGCCGAGGCAGCACAGACTGAACTGTTAGAGATTGGCTTGCAGTCTTTGAAAGAGGGTAAGAAGGTTGTTAGATTGAAACAAGGTGATCCATACATCTTTGGCCGTGGTGGTGAGGAGTACTTGTTTTTTGAGGAGCATGGGTTCAAGCCAGTGGTTCTTCCAGGTATCACGTCGGCACTAGCCTCTACTGTCACTTCACAAATCCCAGCCACTCAAAGAGACGTTGCTGATCAAGTTTTGATCTGCACTGGCACAGGGAGAAGAGGCGCATTGCCAAAGATTCCTGAGTTTGTCGAGACGAGAACGACTGTTTTTTTGATGTCCTTGCACAGAATCTCCGATCTCGTGTCCGCCCTTCTGGGTAACGATTGGGACCCAGAAGTGCCGGCAGCTATTGTTGAGAGATCCTCGTGTCCAGATCAGCGCATTACGAGAACGAGGCTGAGATATCTGGTTGAAGCTGTTGAGGAGATCGGTTCCAGACCGCCTGGACTTTTGGTTATTGGCCGCGCATGCGACGTCTTGAAAAAGAACAATACCGGCGAAAAGTGGGTCGTGGAGGAAGGTTACAGTGACAGTGACGGATCGATCAACAGTTTGATCCAGGGACTTGTTTAGATTAACCAGCATTTTTTCAAAGCATAAGATCAAACCCGAAAGAAAACAAACAAAAAAACAAAAACAAAAACAAAAAAAGAAAGTGCTGACCAATTTTCCGCTCTCCATGTATAAACATTGGTAACGGGCGCATGAAACGTCATTTGTCCAACGCTGTCCTCAGAAGAGGCTTCCATTCATCGCTGCGACTGCGTGCTCTGCAGAGCAATGAGACAGGATTTGTCTTCGACATGGACGGTGTCCTGTTGAAAGGCTCCAAGGCGATCCCTGGCGCCCACGAGGCGCTCAAGATCCTTCAGGACCGTTCCATTCCTTGGATTCTGATGACGAACGGTGGAGGGATATCTGAGGCGGAAAGGGCAAACACCCTGACTGCAAAGTTGGGCGTGAACGTGCGTGAGGAGCAGATTGTGCAAAGTCACACACCCTTGACGATTCTTCCTCACCGCGACCAGTTGCGGGTTCTCGTCGTTGGTGGTGACCGCGATAAGAGCAGGTACGTTGCGGAGAGATATGGCTTCAAGCAAGTCATCATGCCAGCCGACTTCGTCAGGACCAACCCTGCCATCTCCCCGTTTCATAACAAAGAGTTGCTCGAGTTTGGCAGACACGTTGAAAACGTTGATGACCTACCGATTGACAAAGTGCTGGTCTTCAACGACTCGCGGGATATGGGCACCGATATCCAGGTCATCTCCGACATCCTGGCACGCAACCCGGAGACGCACGTTATCTTCTCCAACGACGACTGGTTGTGGGCCAACGACTACCGCGAGCCACGTTTTGGCCAGGGCGTCATCAGGTTCATGCTCGAGGGGCTCTACAAGCAAAACCACAACGGCAAACAGCTCAACAGGACTGTGCTGGGCAAGCCAACCAAGACAGCCTACGACTTCGCGCATCACGTTCTCATCAACCAGTCCGGCACGGTGTCGACTGCCGTGTTTGGCGAAAGCGTGACGGAAACCCCGTTCAAACAAGTCTTCATGGTGGGTGACAACCCGGCCAGCGACATCATCGGCGGCCACAACTACGGCTGGAACACGTGCCTGGTCAGAACCGGCGTCTACCGCGACGGCGACCAGTTGCCCTGCAAGCCAACCATTGTCGGCAACGACGTGCTCGACGTTGTGTCACGGGCAGTGCAATCCGTGGGGCTGTGGTGAGACAGAAGTTTCGAGAAACTTGTTTAGAATACTAGATAAAGAAGCAACTTTACATAAGTGATTACTCAGCGTGCTCTTATTGATTATTCCTTATCGCGGGCAAGTGTTGCGTCTCGTCTGCTTTTCTATATTTAAAAACTCCCCGAAGTTCCACTTCTCTCTTTTGCCACCCACCCCCTTCCATTTTTTTTTTTACCAAACAACAAAGTCCACTGCTAACCTTTGCTGTCTGTCCACTACATCTCCCACGCTATCCAACATAGAAATGTCCCCACACGCCGCAGCGTCCGCTGTCCCAATCTCCGTTGCCCCTCAGTCACCAGCTGCTGCCCCATCAACCGAGCAGGCCCCGGGAACAGCAACAGCAGCAACTGCTGACAAGTCGATTAAGCCAAGGAAGAAGTCCAAGAAGCTCTGCCAGTACAAGGAGTGCACCTCTGCGCACTCCATCATTGGCGACTGCTCCTTTTGCTCCAAGAAGTTTTGCACCAGACACCGCTTGTTGGAGAGCCACAACTGCGACCACTACCAGCAAGTCCAGAAGGACTACCACGATCGAAACGCAAAACTGTTAGAGAGTCAACAGACTGTTGTGTCCAAGGTTTGACCATGGCACCACATCTGCAGCGCTTCCCGGTGTAGTTGAGCGGATGTTGGCTGTTGCGGCTCACCTTCAGCTGAATCTGCCCCCCCCCCCCCTGTTTTACGTTTAATGATTTCGCCCTTCGACATGATGTGTTTGCCGTTTTTGTCTTTGCTGTTTGTGTTTATGTTTTGTTATGACCTTGCCTTGCATCCGCTGGCTGGTGCTCGTTTTTGTCCGTCTTGGTTGCTTTTCCTGTTTTGAGGTACTAGACCAATTACCTACCACCAAGCTTGGTGATTTGTCAGAGTATTTTTGTCTGATAGACTCTGCTTGATAGATGCATCGTCCAGGACCATCTAATGGCCTCTGCTCTAATACCATACCTTTTACTCGCTTAACTTTTCTTCTTGGTAGCTTGTTCCCGGCCATTTACTCGCGTGTCCCGCAATCTTATCATCAGGGGGTCAACAAATGGAGCCAGCTCACAGAGGAAAATCAATAACACATTGAATGTTCTTTTATTATGAATGAAGAGTCAATGAAGTGACTCTTATATGACAGTAACGTAATAAATAACTCAAAAGTAACTTTGAAATGACACCGAAACCCTTAAAACCCAAGCAATACAAACACAGAAAACGCTCTACCTTCACAAGTCATCGGCGACACCATCCAAAGTGATGGCCTGGCCTGGCTTGAATGCAGGAAGACCCAGGAATGGGCAGCCTGCACATCTAAAGGCATCGCCCAAGGAACATGAGCCACAACCACCAGTCTTACCTTGGATGGTGAAATCAATCTCGGTCAGCTCCTTCTCGCTAAACTGGATCTTTGCAGCCTGCTTCTCCTCTCTGGCAGCCTTGAGCTCAGTCTCGTCCTTTTCAATACCCTCTTGGAAGGCCTCTTTCTCCGCCAGGCCGCAAGTACAGTCCTTGCAAGCTTTTCTTCTCTTCACGCCATTACCAGCTGGCTCGTTCAAACAAATGATGGACGAGGTGCTCAAGAGGCGGCTCTCGTTGATGAGCTCATTCTCGTCAATCAACTCATCCTCGCCGTCATCTTCAGAGGAGGAATTGCAAAGGTCGTCGAGGTATCTCAACTTCTTCGAAGTGTCAACCAATGGCGCAGGCGTGTTCGCTTGCTCAATACCGACACCAGAGATGGTTGGTGTTGAAAGTGGCACTGTGGCTGCTGAAGTGGAGGTAGAAGTTGAAGGTTTGCTCAACTTCTTGAACTTCTTGAGGCCCGAGAGCTTGGACCCCATCTTGGTGCTGGTCTTCCGCAGTGACAAGGCCGCCCCCGTCTTTAAAGACTGTTTGATATTGGCGTTGTTAGGAATCGTCTGGTTGAACTCCTTGGATGCATCGAGGTAATAAACCGAGTCGTAGAAGTTGGCTTGCAGCTCAGCCTTGTTAAGAACAATGTTGGAAAGTAGGTACTGATCAATCTGAGGTCTGGTGTGGCGCAAGGTCAGCTCTGTCTTCTTGTCGACGATGACCTCTTCGGCGTCAGGAAGGGCCACAAAGGCATCATCGAGTATCAGCAACACGTTGGACATGGCTATGAGTGGTAGATATGCGGGAAGCTGGTTTTCAAAAGGATATAAACGAGTCTTAAATGGTTTTCGGGTTTTTTTATTTTTTTTCTTCCCCTTTGTCTCTCTCCCGAATATTGTAAATTGTAAATTGTCAGCAGCTGACTAACAGAAAAAGGAACGGTAGTAAGGGTGTGGATAAGAGCGTTGGAAGCTTTCGTAGAGGCAGGTCAAAGGGAACAGCGAAGTCTGAAGCGTTGGATCAAGCCTCTGTCCAGTTTAAAACGGAAATGGCGAGTCTCCTGATGCTTATATTCCCCTTCTTCGAAAATTGTCAGGAGGGGATTATTGTCTGCTTATCTATTCGATCTCTTATTTGCTGCGGAAATTACTTTTGTCAAAGCCCGCATCCAACGCCTGAAACGGGCAAAAATCGCCGAAAACGGGAAAGGAGCAGCGACAAGGGTACTTACTACTCATCTCTCAGCAATCAGTCAATACGTCATGTAAGAATTTCTTGCGATGCTCATTGGCTGGCGCTTACAGCTGTGCCAAGTTAGATCATGACTCATTACCACTGTGCACTTCTAAATAACAACAACCAAACTAAGCCTTCATTTCAACATCCTCCTCCTCAATGGCATCTTCTTCAATAGCATCCTCTTCATTACCATCATCAACATCGTCGTCGTCATCATCGTCGTCATCATCATCATCATCATCATCGTCATCGTCATCTTCATTGGCATCGTTTTCTCCATCCTGGTTGTCGTCATTGTCGTCTTCATCCTCCTCCTCTGGATAACCTCCAAGCTTGTGGACAATCTTGTCAACAATCTCGTTGTGGTCCATCATACCACCCATACCAATATCACCATAACTTCCAATGATTTTCTCAACAGGTTTCAAAACCTCGATCCAAGGCATGTCCTCTTTGATTGTATTCAGCTGTCTCTTGGTAGATGCAGAGTTGTACGCGTACTTGACCATAGATGGTGCCAGCAAGACAGGGAACTGGGTGTTCCAGGCCCTCAGGACATTGGTTAGCAAGTTGTCACAAATACCCAGTGCAATCTTAGACAGCGTGTTGGCCGTCAATGGCGCCACAATCAAAATGTCCGCCCAGCGACGTAGTTCAATGTGAATGACAGGGTCTGAACGGGCCTTCCATGAGCTCCACTCATCGGCATCTCTCCACACCACCACATGCGACGGAAATTCACTCTGTTTAAAGAAATTTTCCGCTGCACGGGTGAGAATCAGATGAATCGACACCTTGTCCTTGCCATAAATATCTTCCAGCTTCTTGATGATGGCCTTGATCTTAGAAGAGCCAATGGAACCACAAGATCCAAACAAAATGTGGATCTTACCGTCATCCTGAGGTAATCTAGGATCCACATTTTGCGTCACCTCTTTCTTCGCCAGGTTCAACTTGCTCGATGAGACATTTTGGTTTGACGCTGGTGATGCCAACCCGGACTCAACGCTATCGAGAACCTCCCTGATACCTCTCCCCGCGTTCACGCTCAAGTCATTGTTTGTGCTGGTACTGTTACTTCTCGATCTCACGCCGCCATGTCTAATGGTATCCTCCAGGTAAAAATGCGCGTGCATGTCAGGGGATTTCATCTGTTGCAACTGCTGCTGCGTCAATGCATGTGGGTCGGTCGATGATAACGAACTAGTGCTGTGGTTCAGCTGGATACGGCCGCTGCTTTCCTTATCGTTCTGTTGTCCGTCGTGAGATTGGGCTGGACTTCCAGAAGCCCCGGTTCGTTCAGTTGGAGCGCCCTTGTTGGCATGAGAGTTGACCCGAAGCAGAACGCCACCAGCAGGAACTGTCGACTTCCCACCCAAGAGGGTGTTGATACCCTCCCCTGTGGTAGTGCTTGTTGGAAGTGGGTGGCTCAAAGGGGACCTCGTCGCTCCTTCCGGTTGTTGCAAGTTCATATCCTTGAACTCATTACTAATGATGTCATTGATGGAGATGGAAGAAATGTTGTTTCCGGTTGCCACACCAACGTTGAGGATTGGTGGCGGGGATGGGCACTGAAAGTTGGACAGCGCGAGGTCCGCAGGGTTGGTATCATCTGGCAGGACGACAGTTGGTCTCGTCTCTTTCACCTCTTTCTTTGGGGTGTTTTCAGTTGTCATTTTGTGCAGCTTGCGGCTGGGTGGTAGGGGGTGTGTGTTTTCAAAACAAAAAATAACGCCTCAGGTGGCTTCAAGCACTGTCGGCACTTGGAGTTTTTTATTTTTTTCTTCTAAAGGTATTATCTCTCGCAATGGCCCAACTTAAGAGGACAATGGGGAGTTGAACTGGTTTCAAATTGAGGCAGTTCCACATTTTATTACCGGGCAAATTTTTCTCACCGTGGTTATGGCAATTAATTGCCTAGGCAGCCGCGAAACTGTGGGAAATCCGGGACGAGATTTGACAACTACCCTCGGTAGGACAAACCCCTCAATTAGAGCCAATGTACGTAGAGTCTTTACAAACAATGTCACAATGGGCATCAACTAACAGTCTAAAGATGTGCTTATGAGTTTCATTTTCTTCTTGGACCATTGGCATTGGCGTGTCTTCCCTTTCCGATTTTGATACCACCTGATCTGTAGGTCTGGGCTGCAAACGGCGAGATAAAGTTGTCGACAGAACCGCCCCCGATAAAGTCATTGAGGATCTTCTCATTCTGTCTTCTTAGCCAGTCCTCGTTCTTAACCGCCTGTTGGTACTCTTTCTGATCTTCTCTCAAGATAGGCTCTTGGTGCTCCTTCTGCTTGTTGGTCTTGTTGTGCACAAAGCCCTTGTTACCGTATCTCTTCTGAGAGTTCTTGGACAATGGGGACGCCAATGAGTACTTGTTTCCCCTCAACTTCCATTCAAAGTTCTTTTTGAGATGTGGCTGGAGCGCGCCAGTGGCAGAGTCGACCGAGACGGCGCATCTCATCAGCGTGTCTCCTCCACATCTCTCGCAAAAGTGCTTTGGAGCACCACTCTTTGGGAGAGGAGTCATGGTAAAACAGGCATGGCATCTCAACATGTAGTTACGAACCCTCTTGATCCTTAGGCCAGAGAGAACGTTCATCAAGTTCAGTCCAAGTTGGAGAGATGTGTTCTGGACGGCGAAATCCTGCGTCGCAAGTGCCACCTTGATAGGAGTTGCAGCAGATTTTTGGTCAACATTGTCACCGCTGTGCTTGATCATTTGTTCCAACAGGTTCTCTTCAGAAATCCACTCTCCGTCATCATCTTCATCATCGTACTCTTGATCCAGTTCTTTCTCTGCACTCTCTTGGATTTGTAGTTTCTTCATGCTTTCGTCGACTTCCTTCTCTTGCTCTTCAACCCTTGGTTCTTCTGCGATCTTCAAAGAGTCAAGCTGAGAAAGCGCCTCTTCCACATCCTTCTGCTCTTGCTCTTCAGATTTGGCGGACTCTCCTGCAGCCTCCAAAGCTTGCTCTTGCAAAGCCAGCGCCTCTCTCTTGGCCCTAGCTTTCTTGCCACCCCTACGGGTCTTCTTCTTTGGGGCATCTAGGAAAGCAGAACCTTCAACAACAGCAGTTGACTTGTCCTGAACAGCAGCAGCGTTTCTCTTAGCAGCTTCTATTTGATGCTCTAGCTTCTCACCTGGAACTTTTCTCAAGTTCTTGTCTCCATTCAAGTCGACCTCCAGTTCGTACGTCAAAGCGATGATGTGCAAATCATTCACACTCAGCACTTGGTAATCACCAGTTAAACGGGCGAAATCGATCACGCGCTTGATCGACTCTGGCTTCGGATGTCTAACTTTCAAGTTGCCCTCCCATAGTGCAAGGTTCTGTCTGGCATGCTCATCCTTGATCTCGGCGTAAACGGTTGGTGTAGTGTAAAAAGCCTCAGCAAAGCGAGAAAGCGTGGAGTAGTTTTGAGTGAGCAGTGGGTGCGCATCCAGCACCAGGTTCTGAACCCTAGGAGTACTCATTTTGCGTCCTAAGCCGATGTGGTATGTAGCCAGCGGTATCACTTCCAGGTTAAAAAAAAAAAAAAAAAAAAAATTCAGCTCATCTGTTCCTAAGACGGAAAGGTTATGAGCCTATATCAGGGATGTTTTTGTATTTTTTGTGAGCACTGAACCGGGTTCTGTGTGCTCTATTGACCACGCCATCCAAGTTTACAATGGGCCTGGCACAAGAAATCGACACGGGCAACGATCTCCGCGAGGAAAAGAACTATGAGCAGGCTATTGCACATTACGATAATGCCATCCGAGAAAATCCCAACTCTTTTAAAGCCCATCTGGAGAAATCCGTTGCCCTCCATCGTATGAAGAATTACCAGGATGCGCTGGCCTCCTTATACAACGCTGAGACTGCAGCCAAGTCGAGATCGCAGAGATCTTTGCTTGGACAAGTTCTATTCAGATACTCTATCGTCTTCAATGCGCAAAAGGAGACCTTGACAGCTGTCAAGTTCCTCAACCTGGCTGGAGAGTACGACTACGACCAAAACCAGATTGGTCAGTGGCGTTTCCAATTTGAGAAGAGAGCTGACAAACTAGGCTTAACCGGCTTTGACCCTACTGCTGTCTTCTCGAGCATTGACGAGGCATGGGAGATCACCAAGAAGTTCAAGAAGGAAGTGCCATTGACCCCAGCTGGCACTGCAACTTCGATCGCTGAAACCCCAAAAAAGACTTGTACTCCAATTGGACCAACAATAGCCCCAACGCCAGCATCTTCCACCACAACAACCCCACTTCCAACCACTGCAGAAGCAATTGCCGCAGAGAAGAAGGAGCTTGAACACAAAATGGCGAACAAAGACAACCTCTTCCCTGCCACTAAGGACATCAAGAAGGATTGGTTCCAATCTGCATCTCAAGTCACTGTCAGTCTTTTCATCAAGAACTTACCAAAGGATGACAGGTTAAAGGTTCAATTCTCAAATTCCTCCATCTCGGTCGAATTTCCAACTTCACCAACATCTGAGTTCCAGTATGAGATTGGTCCACTTTCTGGAAACATTGTTCCAGCCGAATCCTCTTTCAGAGTGTTTGGGACTAAGGTCGAATTCTATCTCGTCAAGCACTCTGAGGTCAAATGGACTGCTCTGGAGAGATCGGAATCTCAGGCTCCACTGGATGCTCCAGCAGCATCAGTTCAATCTTCCACTACATCGGGCTTGGCGTATCCAAACTCCTCCAAGAAAGGTGTTGACTGGTCCAAACTTACCATTGATGATTATGAAGAGGAAGGTTCTAAGGATGAGAATGCCTTTTTCAAAGAACTCTACAAGAATGCGGATGACAACACGAAAAAGGCGATGCAAAAGTCCTTTGTTGAGAGTGGTGGTACTTCTCTTAGTACAAACTGGGAAGATGTCTCAAAAAAGACCTTTGATATCTCGCCACCAGATGGCATGGAAGCAAGAAAATGGGAATATTAATGTTGCCATGCACTAGTCTGCTCAACATGATTCCGAATTAGCAAGATTCTAGCTAGTGACTATTCCTTGAATATAGCGATATCTAAAAGCTACAATATGGTGTTGCTGAATATCCAGATCGTTAGTACTGTGAAAATTCGATAGTGTAAATGCTGATCTATGAGGCCGCATGGGCAGCTTAAATACTACAATAGCTGCCGGCATTGCCAGATCTAACTACTAGCTGATTAATAGTATTATATTAACAAGATCGAACTAGCTAGCTATTTAACTAAGCTCCAGCTATGGGCCCAATATGTCCCAGTGACCTACCTTATGATCGATCGATCGATATAGTAGAGTGTCTGTATTAGTGCACGAGTTTCGTAGTCCTTTATCTCCTTCCTCGGCAGTGTCAACAGTGTGACCCTAAGTTGCAGCCTTTCCATCAGAACTCAGATGTCAGAAAGGCAATGGATGTTACTAAGCAACTGTCTTCCTTTTTGGATAACAGTTGCGAAGTCCTTGAATTTGATAATCAAGGTAAGGCAGAGATTGCATTTTGGATCTAGATTTGAATGCTTCTCCTGGTCTACCTTTTTGTAGATCAGCAGAGTTTCTTGTCAAGCAGATAGATTGCTTGGATCAAGGTTTACAGCAAGCTCGTATCATACACTATTTCGCTCCCTCCCTACGCAGCGCAATGCGCATGCTCCTCCTTGTATGATAGCATCCCTTCCGGGTTTGTTAAAGACAGAAAATTTAGACTACAGAGTAAATGCCAGAGACGTGTGGGTATTTTCCTATGGCGATGGAAATCATCGCGAGAAAAGATTTGGTATTGATATTTACAGAAAGCTTACAACTATGGAAGCTTTTGGACGTACTCCTTATGCTATTGGACCACACTCCACTCAGCATTTGGCTCACATTCTTGATCATCTCCTCAAAGATGGGCGTCTGGGTTGCGTCACCGACATTTCTTCAATGGACACTTCTGTTCATCCATTCCAAGTCCGTTTGGCTTTTGAAGTGATGGAAAGATGGTTCATCATGGGTAGACACGAAGCAGAAATTAAACGTACAACCAATGTTTGGAAGTTCGTTAAATATTACTCCTTGTCAACATCAATCCTTCTACTTGGCGGAAAGCTAGTAATTTGTATGTACGGATTAATTGCTCCTTCGGGATCGGAGTTCACTCAACTCGTTGATACCATTATTTCCACTTTTGCTGTAGCGTATTCTATGCCCAGACAAGGAGTGGCACCTGAAGACATTCCAACCCGTAAGTTATGCGTAGGTGATGAAGTCGCTATGTCTGTCAGCTCAACTTTCAGTCTTGATCACGTGATTACTGATTCAGCATACTTAGAGTTTTTAATCAACAACTATTCTAAGGTCATGTTTTCCCAGGACGAAAGCAGCTAATCATCTAATCTTTCTTGGATACTCCTTGCAAGGTTGTATAGTGTAGTGGTCATTACTTTCGGTTTTGATTCGGTGTAACTTCCATGCATTAGTGCACGAGTGTAGTAGTGCTTTACTAAAGCCAGTCAAATAAAAGCTCCGTTGTAGCGTACCGATTTCGTTACAGAAACACAAGCAATAGACAGTAGTGTATTCCGTATATAAAGGAGCGTAGGTGGACGCTCTCTCAAACAAATTAATACACAGTTCAGCGGCAGCGTCCCCTTATATACATCCTCAGTCCCTCCTTCACCACAACAGCAGCATCCCCTCACCCAGTAACCCTGCTGCATTAACTATTAATATTACAGTACTAAAAGTCTCTAATCATTAAGTAACCCTGCTCGATACAGCGTCCATATTTTTTTTTTTAATTTATTGAAGTCATAACGTTCTTGAAAGTAATATCATTAAAAGTAGAATCTTCATAACGAGAAACCAGGGATCATGAAGTTTTCGTATAAATAATCCTGCGAAGAGGGGAATCAATTGGTTGCATTGTTCAACTTTCTAAGCTGCTCTTCTCTCCAGTTAGAGTACGATTTTCTATCATCATCATCAACATCCGACATCTCAAACTCGTTCTCCTTGTTCTCGATTCGGCTCCCTTTGAGGACTAAAGATCTTAGAGGAGATGTAGTAACTTTGTCTTGTGAGTTCTTTGGTGTGATCACAGTCTTGTAAGTATTTGATAGCCTCAACGGCGATCCATTATCACTACTTCTAGTGCTCGGCTGAAGTTCAGGTAGTTTTGACAGATGTGATTGGAAACCAGAAAGTGTTCTGGAAAGCTTCCCAAGTGCCTTTCCAGGGATTCTCTTTGATGAGAGTGACTGAGTGAGCAACTCCGATTTGATGGGGCTCATTGAGGATTCAAAGCAGAACGAAGCTGAAGGTGTCAACTGGGGCTGTGTGTTCCCGATTGTTCGCTTGATGGAGTTTGAAGGTTTTTGAATACCAACTGAGTGAGGTCTTGGTAAGCACGAGTCTGTAGAAGTCAGCTCCACACGCGGAAGTGGATGTGGTTTGTGTGGAGACGAAACTCGGGATGGTAGCCTCGATGCAGCTCTGGAGGGATTCCGTGAAGGTGCTCTTGAAGGTGCTCTTGAAGGTGCTCTCGATGACATCCTGGATGTCGCTCTTGAGCGACTGGTCACCATTGTGTTTTTTCTACCCTTCGTCTGTAGGTATGATTCCTCTGCTTCCAACCGTTCCAAGATTTCAGGACTAATAAAGTCCAGGGGAAAATTATCAGCTCCAAGAGTATTGAGTAAATCTCTTGTTTCGAGGATTGCCTGTGGGACTTTGCGTGCCAACCGCTTTGTTGTTTTCTCTTCCTCCATGAGAATCTTGTGAGAGTTTCTCTGAACAAGTCTCGATGAATCCTTTTGACTTTCCTCTAATTTTTCCTTATCTCTTATTAGTGCCTTGAAGTGATCAAGGGCCTTCATCAGCGGTTTCAAACGTTCGTATTTGTCCGTTAGAGTTTTAATCTCTGCCTCATGTGCTTCTAGTATCTCGTCACAATAGTTCTTTGATTCAAAAGCACTAAACTGTTCCCTCTGCTGCTCAGAAAAGCATAAGAGATCCCACAACTGAGAGATCTGAGTTCTTGCATCCATGATGAATTGCTTAATGAACTTCTGCTTTTGCACTTGGAGTCGAGAATATTCTTTCTTGAAGTTCTCGATGCTTCCAATGGTCAGCGAACTGTTATCTGTCTTGAATCTTTTGACAAAAAGGCTGTCTTCTTTCAATTTCGCCCAAAGAGCTTCACACTTCCGAAGGTACTCCCTAAGCATACTCTCCCTCTCTGTCTTCTGGTTGCTGAGTTCTATAAGGACCGTTGACAGCTCGCTCATAGTTTTTCTTGAAAGATCTATCTGCATTTGATCCTTGGCCTTGGAGTAAGCGTATATCTTGGGGCTGATGGCGCGGTACTCATGCTCATAGTCAATGTCAAGTTCAGCCCACAATTCAAGAATACCTTGGGAGATTTTCGAGGCTTCCGATAGTCTCATATTCGCTTCATTCCGGTACTCTGATAAAGATTTATCAAGAAGAGACATTGCCCTGTCAGACAGATCGTCGTATGGCTCTTCACGTAAAAATTTCAATGAGTCATTGAATCGAAGGGGGAAAATGTCAAGTGGATCGTCTAGTTGACCGATTGTGTCAGTAATGAGTCTGACATCTGAGGCGTTTGGAGATTGGATCTGGGATACGCTTGCAAAATCACCAAGATCGGTCCATAACTCAAATATCTTGAGCCATATCGTACAGAATTTCAGCAAGCGCTCCTTGTACTCTGATAGAATGAACTCCTTGCAATTATCCAAGGACTTTCTCAGGCTCAATAAAGTGGACCCATCAAAGCTTGAATTCACTATCAAGTTTCTTAGGTAGAGGTCGGGAACAGTCCTTGTTCCATCTTTGTCATCGATAATTTGTAGGACATCTCTCAAACATTGGCTGATTCTGTGGTTCTCTGATTTTAATGCTTCCCTGTAAGTGACAGAGTCCCCCAGAAACTTGTCGAAACTGATTGATATGGTTTCAAAAAGAGATTTTTCATTGTTTTGAATCTCATCTTTGGAGTATCCGATCTCATGGTAAATTCTATTAAGTTGTTCCAGGACACATGTCAATTTCTTTGAAACCTGGCTGAATTCATCGCTGTTATCTTTCATAGGGGCTTCATTGTGACAGTTTGGCATTCTCATCTTCAACGGGGAGGACATAATCTCAAAATTGTCTTGCTGCAAGTTGCCATTAGAGCAGTAACTCAGCTTTCTAGGCGGGGTCTTTTGTGTGGGTTGGGAGACCTGCATTCTCTGAATGGTCTCGTGAAAGAGGGAAATGACCAGATATAGATGAAAACAGGGGTGGGAATGAATGAAGCAATGCTATAATTTAGCGGTCTTGTGGTATGACAAAAGTGTATATATGGATGCTTTAAGAGGCAAAATGTGTCTGTTTTTTTTTGTTTTGCTTGCCTCTAGTTCGTTTGTTTGTTTGTTTGTTTGTTTTGATATTCCCCTTTTGGGAACACGGGAAAGAGTTCCGAGGTCACTCTCAATTTAGTAAACCACGTGAAAAACTCCTCTGACCTCCTTATTACTTGAGACATTATGATAATCAATTCCGGCCGTGTGGTCTAGTAGTATGATTCTCGCTTTGGGCGAAGATTGGCAAACCAATCTACAACTGCTAAGTATGCGAGAGGTCCAGGGTTCAATTCCCTGCTCGGCCCATTTTTTTCGCTTCCACAGTATTTGAACTGGAAGCAACTGACTAGAGAGAAACTAGAAAGATATAGGCGCTGCAACGCTTGGAAGCCTTTGTTTATTATATTCAGTCTGACTGTTCCTTCAGCAACTTGCAAGTTCACTCACTCACCTCGTCTCCCCTTCAAAAAAAAAAAACTAGAAATTGTGAAGATTATCAATCCTTATCGCGCGTCTATTGCTTGGGGCAGGGTGGCAAATTAAAAAGTGAACAATGGCAAACCTACTACTACTGGCTGAATTGGAGGTCATTTCGACCTTTGACCAAGAGAATATCTTCATTGAAGAAGATTTTGTATCAGAACAAGCTATACTGATATTTAAGAATCAAATAATAAAGATAGGGAGATCCGATCTCAACACAGTGACCATCAAGCATCCCGCAATATCCACTACACACTGCATTCTCTGGTCAGTTCAATTTGATGAGGAATCGACACCTTTGGTGTATATCAAGGATATGTCGCTGAATGGCACTTTGGTTAACGATACCCCACTGCAAAAGAACCGGATCAAGCTCCTGAACCACTCTGATATCATTACCATTGAGAGTGGTCTCCAGATGAAATATGTTTCCAGCTTTGGTCAGTGCGAGACTGCTATTGGTCAAGCGCTAATCTCTGGTAACTCCATCTGCACCGAATTTCCTCAGTGGAGCATCAATGAAAGAGTGCTGGGTAGCGGAACCTTTGGCCACGTAGGAGCCTGATACCACTCAAACCTGTTTCCAAATTGAGCAGTGATGTGTCTAACAAACCGTTTTACAGGTACTTGTCGCTGAAAAAAAGTCTTGTAATGCACTGTGTGCAGTCAAAGTTATGAGAAAGACTGGAAGTTCGTTAGACTCTGAATCAAATATTTTGAAGAATCTCAACCATGTGAGTCTATCATGAACCACTATACTTCAGTTTTCGAAATACTAACAGTTTCGAAGCCAAATGTGATCAAGATTTATGACACTGTCACTGTTGACAAACACTTTTACATCTTTGAAGAGCTGTACGTATTCCAGTCCTTGATACAAGACTTCTAAGGCAACGGTATTAATAGTCATTCCAGTGTGAGTGGTGGTGATCTCTTCTCGTACTTGACGAACGGTAAGAGTCTGCAGAGACTGCCTTCATTTGAAGCATTAACCATCACCTTCCAGTTATTGAAGGCGTTGGAATATCTTGGGAGACAAGGTGTCGCTCATAGAGACTTGAAACTGGACAATATCCTTCTAGAGACTCCAGAGCCATTCTCCAGGGTGGTGCTTGCTGATTTCGGCATAGCCAGAACGCTGACACCCACCAAGAGACGCATGTTCACCACTGTCGGAACACCTGAATATAGTGCTCCTGAAGTTGGGTTCGAGTTTACCAACATACCAGCACACATGAAAGACAAGTTTGTGGGCAACTACGACAATTACACTGCCAAAGGATATGGGTCCAAATGTGATATCTGGTCTCTTGGTGTGATCGTGCATATTATGCTCAGTGGGGTTTCTCCATTCTATGCAGATGGGAATGAAATTAACATTATCAAGAGTGCTAAGAAGGGAACGTTGGTATTTGGTACCTGCCGATGGGACGGTGTGTCCCCAGATGCAAAGGGGTTTGTTGAGAGGGCTCTAAAGGTCAATTCCAGAGAGAGAATCACGACAGATGGTTGTCTCAATCATCCGTGGATTACAAACCATATCAAAGAGCTGAATGCGACTTACAAGAAAATCATTGCCATGTCCAATTTGGATATTTGAATGTTGGTTTCGGGTCTGAGATTGTGGTGTATTTTTCTTGCCTTTTGCAGCTTTTTGCATTTTGGCTCTGCCGATGTTTCCATAACAACCACATCCCAACACAAGCAGAACTCCGAAAGTTAAATCCAAGCCTTTTCCACTGTTGTCTTAATCACAAACATTTTACGCTACATTTAGCAGATTGGTGCCAGGAGTATCTATCCCACCACATTCTTTCGCAAATCATGTATTTCGAAGTGGGAACTAAAACGCGTGGCGCGGTCACATTTTTTGTTTTTGTTTTTCGTTGCTGGTTGTCGTAGTACTTTTCCTGTAAACAAATTTGCAAACTCACACAGTTTCCCATCAAAACAGCCCCTTCCGCTCCTTGACATAGGTCTCCCGTACGCAGAGAATATTTTTTTTCCCTCACAGACAGGCTCCTTAGTACCAACACTCTCTGAGACAGCCAGAGTTGTTTCACAGGAAGCAGCACAACCCCTCCTCTCCCACCGCCCCCAATTGATATCACAGACACCACAGACCATGTCACCAGAGCGGGTAGAAAAGGGTTCTTCTCTCAGCCAACCCCATGTCAACAGCGATGAAGAACCGCATGTCCAGCATCCCACAACCCCTGAGAGAAAGAGACATGTGCCTCACATACCACGGGTTCCGCATACACCGCCTAACCGGCTCAGCAAGTTGATGAGTCAAGAGACTCCGACAGCACCAGCGGACAGCTTCCTTCCACCATCCACTCCGTCAGACGCAGCAGACACCTCGTCCAACAGATTTAAGCTCTCCAACGTGCCCCAGACACCTTATTCGTCAAGCAAAGTTGCTGGCAACGATGGCGACACATCACCTCTCAAATCCCCATCCCAATCACGCACAGACGAGGAGGATGAACTGCCTCCTATTAGACAGATATCATCAGCACTCAAGACGAGGCTCAGCTACGCATTGGTTAAGGTCCAAAAGGGCTGGACGCAACAGTCCCTTGATGAACTGGAAAAGACTATTGATGAGACTGGTCAAAAGAATGGCACCGACAGGCTGCTCTTCTCTCCAACAAAGATAAAGTCACCAATCAAGATCACCAAGCCAATGAGCAAGTTCCATAGAAACATCAAGGTCGAGCAACCCCCACAGTTGTCCAGACTGGACCAAAAACTACCGAATGGAGGCCACGACATCCCCAATGATGACAACCTGTCGATCAGCGGTGATGACGGTTCGGCCAACGCGGCCTTCCTCCAGGCCATTTCCAAGAGCCGCTCTCCAAAGAAGAGGTTCTCTGATGTCCAGAATCAAAGGCCGTTGAAGTTGGCCACAGCGAAAGGGGTGACACCGGAGGAAGATGCAATCCAGACGTTAATGTCCTTGTCCTCACCTCAGTCGTTCAAGTCCAAGGTTGAACTGCCAAGGTCAGGGCTACCTAGACAACGCTTGTCATTTGGGGGAAGTCTCAGCCCGCCACGCGCTGCGAGCTCCAAGAGCAACGACGACGAGACCGATGTGGAAACTGACGCAGCGACAGACGATGAGCAAAGTGAAGGGTCCAGTGGCTGCGTCTTGTGAAAGTGGCCCGCTGGACGGAAGCCATGGATGATCTCTATATAAGGACAACCCACTCAGCTTAATGACACTTTTTAAATCTCATCATGTAGAAAAACCGTGAGGAATTTTTGTGGAGATCACTTTGCTGTGGAGAAAAAAAAAAAAAATGGTGCCTCGGCAAAGGGGTTTGAGCGCTATAAAAACCCCCTGACTTCCCCCACAGTGGAGCGAATATGAACCCGAACTTCAGAGCGATAAGCGAAACTATCGAAACACACACATGAGCGCACTCTTTGACAAGTACACCAAAGTGGTGGAGGCCGAGTTCCCTCGCTGGAGTGCTCACTCAGCCGTACCAGCAGGGGCCAGTCTCTCCATTGTCTTTGACCATTACAGATTGGCTCGGAACCGCAGAAGGCCAGACAAGACCCAGGTGAACTTCTACTTTCTCTCAGGAACAGGCATGACCAAGGCCATCTGGCGCTACTACATCAGAAAGCTGTTTGAACTGTCCGAGTCGGAGGAGTTCTCCAAGAGGAGCCACTGGCAAGTGGGGAACTGCATTGCCCTCGACCTCGCCAACCACGGACAATCTGCCGTGGAGAATGATGGCAAGCTTGGCTGGGAGTTTGATTGGAGGGAAGGATCGCACGACTTGATCCAAGTGGCCAAGAGTCTCAGACTTCCTGGAGAGAATGTCATTGTGGGGCACTCGATGGGAGGATTCCAATCGCTCTATGTCAGCACAGTTGCCCCACTGCTGTTCAAGTTTGTGATTGCCATTGAGCCTGTTACCAGTGCCTCCGAAATGGGAACTGCGCACTTCCGGGACAATCTCCTGCCTTCCTTGAGCATGGCTATCAGGTCCGAATTCAAGAGTGAGAATGACTACACCACCTACTTCCAAAAATACAGTTTCTACAAAAACTTCCACCCAGATATACTAAAGGATCTGATTGAAGCAGAGAAGATTGTAAACAGGGATGGGACTGTGACTGCTAAGACTTCAAAGGAGCAGCAATTGATTTGCTATCTTGCCGGGATCAAAATCTTCCCTATTAGTGCCTCTATCTTGAAGCAAATCCCAGTCCCAGTTATTTACGTCTCTGGTGAAGAGGCTACATGGAGTGAATCTTCTGCTGTTCAAGAGGCTGTCGCAGCGATTCGCGATGTGCAACACATTTCCGTGCCTAGGGGGCAGCATTTGGTCAATGGTGAGCAGCCAGATGACATTTTCAAGATCATTGTGGATGGTGTAAACAAGAATATCAGCACTGGCACCAGTATTACCAACACTAGCGTTGTGCTGTCGAAGGAGGAGTATGCCCAGACCTTCAAGGAGAACTGGACCAGGTTGGAGAAGGCATTTTTCACCAAGAAGAGCAGACTTTGAACCGGCAGGTCTGGTCAGTTGTGTCAAGAGATGAACTAATAATATCAACTCATATTTAGTAGCTTATGGTTCATGCTATCGACGAGATGTCTAAAACAAGGAAATAAGGACCTTCCTTGTTGCCTTTTGTATGTACACATTCCTCGCGTATCTAAGTAGTGGCCGTAACAAATCGTTCTCTTGGTAAGGGCACATCTTTTTAGCCATGAAAAAAAATCCGAGAGAAATTTTTGGTGACACTTTTTGACACCTCAGATACCATCAACAGACTGATACATCATGGTCGAACAAGCTAAGATCCTGTCGCTGATTAATGACTACCTATCCCGTGAGGGTTTTACCGATGCCGCGGCTAAACTTTTTAAGGAGGCATCCAAGAAGGATATCAAGCTCTCCCAAGATGCAGGCAAATTGGAAGAGTTGTTGAACATTCAAGAGAAGCCTGCATCCTCTTCGTCTGAGTCCAGTTCTGACGCTGATTCTGACTCTGATTCATCTTCCTCTTCCTCTTCCCCTTCTGACTCTGACTCTAGTGATGATTCGACCGATGATGAACAGGCTGAGGATGCACCTGTGGGCAAGCAGAATGAGTATTCCAGCTCCTCTGACAGCGGCTCCTCTGAAAGTGATTCTTCTGACAGCGACTCCTCTGACAGCGACTCCTCCGACAGCGACTCCTCCGACAGCGACTCCTCCGACAGCGACTCCTCCGACAGCGACTCTTCTGGCAGCTCATCTGATGATGAGGATGTTGCCGATGCTCCATCGGACAAGAAGGCTGATTCTACCAGTGATTCATCTTCCTCCTCCGATAGCGACAGCAACTCCTCCGACTCTGATTCCTCCTCTGACAGCGACAGCAGCTCCGACTCTGATTCTTCTTCCGACAGTGACAGCAGCTCCGACTCTGATTCTTCTTCCGACAGCGACAGCAGCTCCGACTCTGATTCCTCTTCTTCTGACTCTTCCTCTGACAGTGACAGTGATTCTGATTCCTCTGATGATGATAAAGACAAGGGAAAGAAGGAGCAAAATAAGAGACCTCGTTCTGACTCCAGTTCTTCCAGCTCTTCTGATTCTTCTTCATCGAGTGACTCTGAGTCTGAGGTCAACAAGCCTCCAGCCAAGAAACTTAAGAGTGCCACCACGGACTCTTCCTCCAGAACTGAGTCCCCAGCTTCGAGAGAGGATTCCATCTCTGCTGTTATCGAAAGCGATGAGTTGAGACCAGGTCAACGCAAGCACTTTTCCAGAATAGACAGAACCAAGATTAGCTTTGAGGACCATGCACTTACAGACAACACATACAAAGGTGCAGCAGGAACTTGGGGTGAGTTTGCCAACCAAAAGCTCGGTGCCGTTAGAGGCAAGGACTTCACCAAGGGTAAGAATAAAATGAAGAGAGGTTCCTACAAAGGTGGTTCCATCACCATGGCCTCTGGTTCCTACAAGTTCACCGATTAGAGGATTAATTTGTCATTTTTGAACTCATCGACTTGTTGTAATATCATTGTTCCCTATTTCATGTTGTTGAATTTAAGTCATTTTGCATGTTTTCGCCCTGTAGGTATATATAATAACGGTGTGTGGGTGTTTGATGATAAATGAGATATTAATTTGCAGTATTTACATTTGCCACTCTTACAAAAACAAACGAAATCCTCGCTCATTGCCAATCGAGTTGTCATGTCATCAAGAGTACTAGCAAATGGAGGAGGAGACAGTGCTTACTACGAGAATGACGAGGACTTTTCTGACTCCACCAATACCAGTGTCGAAGAAGAAGACATTGACGGTGAGTATGGTCAGAAGAGAATCAAGCTAAACGCCTGTCTCAAGAAGCCAGCCGGCAAGGCAACAGCCAGCGATCCAGAGAGCGCCGCCAGGTTTGATGCCTTGGTGGATATCCCTCCTGATTACGTTCCAGATGCTGTCTCCAAGATGTTCAACAGAAACGACTTTAGTTATCTGGATTTGAGACCAGACCATGCATCCAGACCACTTTGGATATCGCCAAATGATGGTCGAATCATCCTAGAGAGTTTCTCCCCTCTTGCAGAGCAAGCTCAGGACTTCTTGGTGACAATTGCAGAACCCATTTCAAGACCCAGTCACATTCACGAGTACCGTATCACTGCGTACTCCTTGTACGCTGCGGTCTCCGTTGGTTTGGAGACCAACGATATCATTTCAGTCCTGGATCGTCTCTCTAAGGTCCCAGTTGCTCGAAGCATTATTGAGTTCATCCAAAGTGCTACTGTATCATATGGTAAGGTGAAGCTGGTTTTGAAACACAACAGATATTTTGTGGAAAGTACGCAGGCTGATGTGTTGCAGATGCTACTGAAGGATCCTGTCTTGGGTAAATTGAGAGTTGATTCAGAAACAACAACCACAGAGTCTGGACTTTCCAAAGAGAAAGCTCCACTCAGAGGAGACTTGCAAATTCCTGGAACAAAGCCTCAGCAGCAGGATGAGCAAACCACTGAAGACATATACGCCTCTGTTGTTGGAGAGAGACGGAACGAAGAGGAAGAAGATGCCGAAGAGGATGATGCCGTACATGCGTTTGAGATTGCCAATGAGTCTGTGGAAATTGTCAAGAAGCGCTGTCAAGAAATTGACTACCCTGTTTTGGAGGAGTATGATTTCCGTAACGATGCCCGAAATCCAGACTTGGACATTGACTTGAAACCATCAACTCAAATCAGACCCTACCAGGAGAAATCACTGAGTAAGATGTTCGGTAATGGACGTGCAAGATCTGGTATCATTGTGCTGCCATGTGGTGCTGGTAAAACCCTGGTTGGTATCACTGCGGCCTGTACCATTCGAAAATCAGTGATTGTGTTGTGTACTTCTTCCGTGTCTGTTATGCAATGGAGGCAGCAATTCCTTCAGTGGTGCACAATTCAACCAGAGAATGTCGCCGTTTTCACATCTGACAACAAGGAGATGTTTCAAAGTGAAGCAGGTCTGGTTGTGTCTACTTACTCCATGGTTGCCAACACTAGAAATAGATCTCATGACTCTCAAAAGGTCATGGATTTTCTGACTTCAAGAGAGTGGGGATTTATTATCTTGGATGAGGTGCACGTTGTTCCAGCTGCCATGTTCAGAAGAGTTGTCACCACCATTGCTGCCCATGCCAAACTGGGTCTGACTGCTACTCTTGTGAGAGAAGACGATAAGATTAGTGACTTGAATTTCCTAATTGGACCAAAGTTGTACGAGGCCAATTGGATGGATTTGGCACAGAAGGGTCACATCGCTAACGTCCAGTGTGCTGAAGTCTGGTGTCCTATGACTTCTGAATTCTACCAGGAGTATTTGAGGGAAAGCGCTAGAAAAAGAATGCTGTTGTACATTATGAACCCCACCAAGTTTCAGGCGTGTCAGTTCTTAATTGAGTATCATGAGAAGAGAGGTGACAAAATCATTGTCTTTGCCGATAATGTCTATGCCCTTCAAGAGTACGCCCTGAAGCTGGGTAAGCCTTTCATCTATGGCTCCACTCCACAACAAGAAAGAATGAACATTCTTCAGAATTTCCAATACAACGATCAGGTGAACACCATCTTCCTATCCAAGGTGGGTGATACCTCAATTGACTTACCAGAAGCCACTTGTCTGATCCAGATCTCCTCTCACTACGGTTCCCGTCGTCAAGAGGCTCAGAGATTAGGTCGTATCTTGAGAGCAAAGAGAAGAAATGATGAGGGTTTCAACGCCTTCTTCTACTCATTGGTTTCTAAGGATACGCAAGAGATGTACTACTCTACAAAAAGACAGGCCTTCCTCGTGGATCAAGGCTATGCCTTCAAGGTTATCACACATTTGAATGGCATGGAGAGCTTACCGAACCTGGCTTATTCATCTGCGAGAGAGAGAAGAGAGTTGTTGCAAGAGGTGTTGTTGAAAAACGAGGATGCGGCTGGCTTGGAGGTTGGAGATGATGCAGACAATTCAGTGGGAAGAGGCAACAATGTTATGAAGAGATCAAAGCATGGTGGCAATAAGTCTAAGGCCCAGAGAACTGCTGGCTCTTTGGCAAGTTTGGCAGGTGGTGAGGACATGGCCTACGTGGAGTATGGAACTAATAGAAACAAGGAGCTGAAGGGTAGCGAGCACCATCCCCTCATTCAAAAGATGTACTACAAAAAGGGGAAACGATAAACTCTTAATAAACTTTAATGAACACTACACTGTCCTACAACACAAGCTGTTTTCGTGATATTATATATAATACATCGATGTACCTTCCTTAACGCCGTTCTATCCATAATTTACATTCATAACGTCCCAAACTCTCACATCGCAACTTGTGATCTTTGTCTTTCAATCTCTTCAACCACGTTGCTCTCCATCTGTTCCAATGAACTTTGAATGCCCAACTTGAACGTGATGACGGTATCCATCATCTTCTGTGCCCTTGAGTAAAGACTTTCGCGTTCCTGATTGATCTGGGATTTTACCTTATTGTACTCCAAGTCAATCGTGTTCACACGCTGCTCCAGCACTGAGAGATTGTGTCTTGAGCTTGATTCCGTAGACTTCAAAGCTCTCTCGAACTTCTCAATCTCGGTATGGTGTGCAGTGGCCTCTTTCGTCATCGCTTCATAGAGGTCATCATACTGATTCTTCGATGCTGATAGTTTGGCTTCGAGTGACTGAATTTGTTCATCTTTTTCGTTCAACAGTTCCACCACAGAATCAATCCCTTCCTGTACGCTAACCGTTTCATCCTGGATCTTGTGGATTGTACTGCTGATGGTTGTCTTGAGATTCAAAAGATTTTCTCTGATATCTTTAATGCTTTGTCCATTCAGAAGTTCTTCAGTACTCTTGCCAATGAGGTCTTCGCTCAGTAGGTTCTCCAACTTTATCACAAACTTTGATGAGTCCAATTCAGGGATATTGGACGCAATGGAGTATATGCTGAAGTTGTACTCCTTAAGAGCAACAGAGAGTGTCTCGTATTGCTGTTGCGCCTCCAGCTCCTTTGTGTTCACAAGTTTGGAAATCTCGTTCAAACGAACATTGACAGCGTCGATGGATTTTGATATACGGTCCCTCTCGTTGTTCATTCTGTCGATGTCTTTTGGTGTGAACCCCAGATCAGAAACACGCTTCTGAAGTAAGTTTCTCTCCTCTTCTGCCATTGCTAGCTCCTTTTCGGAGTTCTCCATCTCTTGTTTGATCTGTTCTAAAACAGTGTTCCACTTGAGCTTTCTATTCTCCATCGACTCAATGTATGCTTTGAACTTGAATAGATCAGACTCTAGTGCTTGGGATTTCTTTTCAATTTGTTCAAATGCCTCAGACTCCGCAACCAGCTTTGAGTTCGCCTCTTTCAATCCTTGAAGTTCAGTGAGCACGTTTTCGGCTTCGTCAGTAATGTGTCTGGTATACTCATTGTACTCGGAGACCATCTCATTGTAGTATGCGGTGTAGTCATCGATGTTGTTCAAGAAGGCATTGTATGATTTTATGATGTAACTGACAAAGATCTTCTCTAGCTCGAGCTCATTGTCCTCGTTGCATGTCATTTCGTTGTCCACGGTAGAGATCTCAACCTTTCCAATTAACTCAACAAGCCAATGAAGAACTCCCAGGAAAACACACCAGTTCTGGCCACCAACGGCAGAGATCTGAGACTTGTTGATAGACTCCAAATAAGGATATCTGATGTTCTTTAACACGTAGTAGACTTCATTCTCAATGGACTTGGTGAATCTGTATCCTGGGTCAACCTTCCTGTAAAGGAACTGGAAGACCATAACAAAGTCTTTCTGTGTTGGGTTCTTCAAGGACTTCTGGTTCAAAGCATGCTTCATTTCGTACTCAAAATCATGACTATTTAAGAAGTCTAGAATGTCTTGCTGCATTGTCAGCTGGAAGTTTCTGTCTCGGAGAGGACGGGGATCTTTTGACTGTTGTTGTGATAAGGATAGAGTGCCCAGTCCCAGTGAGCTGGCCCTGTGGTTTGTGTTGGAATTGATATTGCTTGTTCGTTGAATGGAGCTCACAGAGGATAAAGACTTGCGTCCTACACTCCGCAGCGCGCTCTGTTGAACCATCTCGCTCACACCAATGTTGGAGCTTCTTGAAGGTTGCTGGGTGTTGGTTCTTGGAGCTCCTATCATGGACTGGCGGTTCGACAAGCTGCCTGACTTTCTCTTCAACGAAGAGGATATTTGTGGGATATGGCTGACGTTTTGGACCTGGTTCAGATCTAGCATGGTTAGAGGCACACTCGAGTCTCCCCTGACCCTTTTGTAGTAGTTGTCTTGCATATCAATCGACCAGATATGTCGATACGGTGTACTGTTCAGCAAAGAGATTTGGTGTTTCAAAAGTGTTTGAAGTTTGTTTTGTTTTTGGTTTTCGATTTGTTTTGTTTTGGTTTTTCCTTCGCGAGAATTTGTGTAGCCATGACAACCTGGGACCCGAAGAGTGGAAATTTTCGCGGCTTTGCCGGGTAACATGCTTAGTTGGGTATGGAAAGCCCCAGGCATTGGTTCTCTCTTCCGATAGACCAACTTGAAAGCGAGAAAGAGTCCATTGTTGAGATTGAGTACGAATAATCCTGAGCAACCAGTACTTGTGAAATTCGTGTTGTAAAATCGAGTTCTTTTTGAGAGCCTCGCTAAGGTAGATGGAAAAGATAAGGACATAAAAATGGGTGCCAGCGTTTCCCGACCGATCTTCAACGTTGTGATTCGAACTATAGAACATGCATCTATTTACTTACTATTTCTTTTTCTAATCTCCAAAGGCAGAGTGTTGAGTAGATCTAGTCAATCTCTCCGCTTTTTGAACAATTGGAAAGTGTGCAATGCTGTGGTAAAAAGCCTGAAGTGAACTGACGCAAAGCGATGTCAAAGTGCCGAACCGAGTAAAGAAAAAAACACCCTTTTTTTTACAGGGGTAAAGAAGGATCAAAGAGAGAGAGACGTGTTGACTATTTACTATTTAACTGCGGATTCCCTGACTTCTGAAGTGAGGAACCCTGAAGTCAGCCTTTTGTATCTTTTTGTTCTGCGAAGATATCCTCATCGAAATACATTGTACCACTGTACTAATTACCCACTGTTCAACTCCGAAGAGTAAGGTACATCTTTCTTTGACTACTTTGTTCACCAAGGCACCAAATAAATTCACGTTGGCATCACGTATTGGCTCAAAACCTCCCCATGACGTCAGAGAAGAGCACCACCCTTCTTTTCGTTGGGGGATCCTTCGGAGGATTGACATCGATGAAGTACTTCATCAATGAATTCATCACCAATCCCCCAGCAGGAGACACGTCCGTGGATATCTACCTTATTGACCCAAGAGCAGGTTTCCTCAATGTCCTGGGTATCCCCAAGGCCCTGTTGGATGTTGAGTTCGCCAAGAACATCTATCTCAACGTTGAGAAGTACAACATCAAGTTCACCAGCGTTGAGTCCACTGACGAGGAGTTCAAATCCAAGGTGAAGAATGCCTCGGTGAACCAAGAACTTCCACCAAACCTCAGAGTTCACTTCATTCAGGGAAAGTGTGTATCTTTCCTTGACAACAAGACTGCCAACTATAGATTGAACAACGAAACCAAAGTGAAGCAGCTCTCTTTCGACTATTGTATTTATTCTGCTGGAAGACGGAGAACATGGCCATTGGACCCAGTTGCACTCACTGAATCTGATTATGTGAAGGAGGTGTCCGATTTCTTGCCCAAGATCAAGAATGCAAAGACCATCACTGTCGTCGGTGCCGGTGCTTTGGGTATCGAAGTTGCTGGAGAGATCAAGGACACGTATCCTGAGAAGCATGTCATTCTTGTCCACCCACATGGACACGTTCCACCCGAAGTCTACGCTGCCCAAAACCTCATCGACACTCTGGAAGAGCACATCCATGATATTGGTGTAGATCTGAGACTCAACACCAGAATCAAAGAAGAATTAGACAACCATGACCTCATCACTACCAAAGGGGAGACAATTCAGTCTGACTTCACACTGTGGTGCAACAGCCACAAAAACAACATCGAGCCACTTCTTCCTACCTTCCAGGAGTTTATTGACATGGCCAAGGGAGAAGTGGTTGTCGACACCAACATGCTAATGAAGGATCAGTCCAACTTCTTCGTCACCGGAGACTGTACCAACTTTCCAATAATAAAGACAGCTGGTGGTGCCTTCCGTCAAGGAGAGAAAGTTGCCCAGACTCTGGTAAATGTTATCGTGAAAGGTGAGAAGATTTATGAGCGCATCGACTTGGAAGAGTGGCCGAAGGGCATGACTGTTGTCGTTGGTGTTCACAGATCAGTGTCACAATGGGACATCACCTCTGATAACGGTAGGGGTAAGGTTCTGGTCAATGACAAAGATGTCCTGGCTTTCTATGCAGACTACTGCACCAATAACACTCGTCTCTTGTTGAATATCAATGAGTGAGATGACATGAGGTGGCCCTCGGCCGGTTGAACAAAGCCTAAATCCGTTTTGTCTCATTTCTTTCCAGAAAATGTACAGTTATGAAGGTCTTCGCTAGAGTCCAGAATGTCTTGAATTGAATACGCTTTGTTTTTAGATAATATTTGAAATAAGCAGTACGCGTGACGTAGCCGAGGAGACATGTGTGTGTTTACGACTCTTGCACTATGCATGTGGGGACCTATCCGAAGCTTGACATTTATGCTTTGTGCTGCATCATTTCGATTGAAGGGCACATGAGTATGTGTGTATGCGTCTAACCCTGGAAAATACTGGCGAAGAGTTTGGAGAATATTTACCCTTTCAAACGCGATAGATTTGAACAGTTGCCCGGGTAACAATAAACGTATCTTGTTGACAGTGACACAACCTTTCTTAACAAAACGTAGACCAGCATGGCCAGCCAACATAGCTGCTGGCTGGACTTTGCAGGTCAATCGTCAGAGGGAGGTACACAAGAGAATGTGCTAAGAGTGGTGAATTGCTCCCAGCCACTGGAAACGAAACATTGTGCTTGCGACGCCCGGGTTAGTCTTAGGTCCGCGTTGCTCAAATGTATAGGGTTGCTGCATTGCCAAGTCCATGTAATGCTTGGCAAATCCCTTACCTTCCCAAGACCTCAAATCATTTCAACAAGCCTGCTGCTGAGACAGCTCTTATATAGATGTTTTGCAGACTTCAAGTCAGTAGCATGTCCGTTGTCCGGAATGAACAGCTGCGCTTCGTGGCGCAGCAAAGTTGTGAGACACAGGTCGATCCTAGCCAAGGACCTTCGAAGAATTCAGTCTCATTCGAGGATACTAGCTAGTGACGTCCGGAGAGCAATGTAACTATCCTCTCCTGCGTGTCTGTAAGAAAAGTATCATACGTGTCCGTTGTCCATCAAATGCAATCCGGGGGTGGGGGTGTTGTTTAAGCAATCGATAGTGGTCGGGACTGCACAAACGTGACCTTGACTGTTCTCGATTCCATCATCTTAGTATCTTTTCACTGAATCTGATGCAGGAGTGATGACATCCATTCTGATAGACATCCACCCTCCCAGAAAAAGGGGCGCATGTTGCTATACGGAGTTTCCCCATCTTTTAGGATCGACTATCCCATGTCCAACACCTTTCCCCACTTCAGTCTTCAAAGATCCACAATTCTGGTTGCCAGTTGCCCCGGTAATGGAAACACCAGTCACAACCGGTTATGCAGTCTTCTGCAGCCCTCGCCAATTTTGGACAGGTGAGCGCCAATTTCGCCGTTCTGGCAACCGGATTGGGCCTTTTGCAGGGGCCAAAGTTTTTTTTGTCCAGAAGAATCTCTGGGCTGAGAAATTAATTGTTTTGATTTCTGTTTGTGCCTTGAATAAAAGAGATTGGTTTCCCTGTTCCTTTCCTTCCTGTTGCTGTTGCTGTTGCTGGCAACTCTTGACTCCTCTTCCTTCTACCACTAAGACGACCTAGCTCTTAGCCAAAACCTTCGAGAGCATTTTCCATCTTCCCGCCTGCCCGTTACTGTCTGGGACGTTGAACCTTAAAAAAAAAAAAGGCCAGCACGGGATATAGCACCAGCGCCCCAAATCATATTCTGCACCTTAACCGTTGTCCAGCATCAGTTCGAGGGTGATCTACAAACAGATATCGGCCCTTCCTCCAACGACGATGTTCAGAACCGCGTCAAAATCCAAGCCTCTCACTATCTCCACCCCTGTGGCTCATGGCAACCACAATGAGCGGTCCAGCAGCAACCCGACGCCGCGCACACAATCGGAAGCACAGCAGGTCATCCTCATCTCCAAATTCAACTTCAGAGCAGAGAACAAGCATGAATTGTCTATGGGTGTTGGCGAAGCGGTCAAACTCCTTGAAAGAAAGGGAAATGGCTGGATTCTCGTCAAGCCCATTGGAAGGCTTGGGGAACCTGGGTTAATTCCTTCCAGCTACGTCAAAATCGTCAAACTGGCTAAAGACAGGGTTAGTAGCGCGCACATCAACGATGCGTGGCTCGCCTCGAAGGATGAAACATCGGAGAATGTTGTCGACGGCGCACATCTCACAACGACACGAGAGGATCATGTCTACCAGCCACAGGCATTGAGCACGTCCTCGCCAGCTGAGCAGGGAGTTTCACACGCTGACTCTTGTAAGTCCACCTCGTTGAACTCATCAGTCAGTTCACATAACGACAGTTTCTCCAACAATGCGAAACCGGGGACGCCAGACTCGTCCTTCAGCTTTGAGGAGGGTTTGATGCCGGCTTCCGGGCTCGTCAGAAACGCCTCCTGCCACAATGGCCGCTACTGGTACCGTGTTGATATCGTGATGAACGATGGCAGAAAGAGATATCTGTGCCGTTACTACCAGGATTTTTACAGGCTCCACTGCGCCCTTGTCGAGAGACTCAGAGCTGCAGCTGAAAACGACACTGACGCTGACAGTGTGATTCAGAAGTTACCAGTGCTTCCTGACCCGATTCCAAGACCTGACTTGCAGACTCTGTCGACCATCCTCATGCAAAGATGCCAGATGTTGAACATTTACATTTTCAGAATCGTTCAGAACAGGGCCAAAATCGACTATGGCCGCATACTGAACGACTGGGCGAACCCGCGTCTCGGTGACATTGAACTCACTGCCAACGAAACCCTTTCCAACGACAAGATTGAGGAACTTCTTCAACCCGTTGGAACAACTATCAAGAATTCAAGCCCAAAGACATCTATGGCGCCTGAGTTGTCCATTGCAGCGGAAACTCCAAGCACGCCTTCGTCACCAGTTGACACTCGCAGGCCATCCCTCAGTATTTCCACGTCTTTTAACCAGCCCTTGGATGCTCCTTCGCGTACGCCGTCAGCCACCAGTCTTAGCACGGCGCCAAAATCGCCAGTTGTGTGGAACTCACCGGTCATTCAACAGCCCCCTGCCAAATGGCAACAACAACATCAGCAACATCAGCAACATCAGCATTTCCAGCCAGCTCCAGCGAGAATGTACCCCTACCGTTCTTTCGAGGAGCAAATCCTTGAAGGCTCCAGAGAGTCCATTGATCAAATTCAAGGCGAATTCAGGGTCCGGGGCAGAAATGCTTCAGTGCCAGGCACGGCCCAAGTGGCAACTTCAAGGGTTCCCTCATCGGAGTTCGTCAAGGTGAAAGTATTCGCCAACGACGATATCTTTGCAATCAAAGTGAAGAGAGATGTGAGTCTGGAGGACATCAAGCAATCGATTCTCACTCGCCTTGAGTGCGATGTCAGTCGCACTTTGATCCGGTTGTTCTACAAGAACAATACTGGACACTTTGTTCCGTTGAATGACAGCAACCAATTGAGTATGGCGTTGTCCCAGAGCAAGGTGCATCTCAAGGTGAGCGTTGTGTCCGGTATCTAAGCCCCCCGCAGACTTTGGGGGCTGGGAGGACTAGAGTTAATGAGTATTGATGAACGCTAATGATATAAATCTATTTATTCCTGTTTTGGCCCCACCAAATAGTTCTCTCTCAACCACTTCAATTGCGCAATGGACTCCAGAATATCCGCCTTGGCAGTATGCGCCTCGCGCTTCCTAGGACATCTCTTGAGCAACTCCGGGTTGTGACGGTGGCCCATCTCGCTAATGGAGGAGACGTCGATGATACGGTAGTGCAAGTGGTCAAGCACTTTGGGGAACTCGCGCATCATGAAGCATCTGTCCATATGCACAGTGTTCCCGGCGAGTACAGCTGCACCCTTGAGAGTGAACTGCTGGACGTAGTTCAAGACCTCGTCCTCGACGACTTCCAGGGCTTTGTCCGACTCAAGCACCTTCTTCGTCAGGCCACTGTCGCCGTGGTGTTGGATGCACCATTCGTTCATGGAATCCATCACATCCTTGCCGTAGTGGATCGTCGACTCGTAGCCCGGATGCAGCAGATTCAGGTCTCCGTCCGTGATGATGCAACAGATTTCAATGATGTGGTCCTTGAACGTGTCCAGCCCGGTCATCTCGCAGTCAATCCATACGATGGGGCGGAACCCTGCGGCGTTCTTAAGCGGCGCGCTGAAGGAGGGATTGAACTCTGGAAGAGGGAGATAGTTCTTCTTCATGAATGCTGTATAGGGAGTTGCGCTGAACAAGCGAGCTTTTGGGTAACGAAATAGTCGTTTTGTTGCTGCTTGTAGCATGTTTTTTAGGGGTATACCTAGAAATGTGTTTGCGGGTTTTTTTTTTTCACGTGGAGCATACTATTTTATAAAGACCCCGTCTCAAGAACGTTTCAAAACAAATGGAGACTGGATTCCGTCGTTACGTTCTAACTTGTATATTCTCACAACTTTTCTTCCTAGTCTCTTTTGCTCGCCTCGATCTTTGTTATCAGATGGCTGATCCTTTCTCAAGTACTTTGGACCTAGGAAAAAAAGAAAAAAAAAACAATCTCCTATCAACAATAGCATCCCGATCGACGCCCACCACACAATCAATGGAGATCTCCTTCCGTGGGCGGGCATCACACAATAACTCTGGCCGCACGCACAGCTTCTACGACCAACCCTACCAGCCAGTGCCAACGGCTTCCTACTCCTCCGCATCAAAACTATCGCCAATGGCCAACATCAGGCACAAGCTGAGCCCCCGCGCAATTCTCGTGTCCCTGTTATCTTGGTGGGCCGTTATCAACTACTTGGAGCGCTCCTACGTCTACCGCACGATATCCAAGTGCCAATGGTCCAAATGGGAGGATTGGTCCTCGCCGCCACACCGTGTCGCTCTCTTTGCCGACCCACAGATCATGGACGACTACTCCTACCCAGGTAGACCGGCCCTTGTCAACTTCTTTGCACGCCAGCTGATCGACAACTACCACAGACGGAACTGGAACTACGTCAACTACGTCCTAGACAGTGACACTGTGCTGTTCTTGGGTGACCTGTTTGACGGTGGGAGGGGTTGGAATGACTCGTACTGGTTCGAGGAGTGGAAGCGATTCAACGAGATCTACCACCAGATCCCGAACAAGCAGATCATCACGTCGCTACCAGGGAATCACGATATCGGATTCGGTGACACTGTCGAAGTTGAGGCCCTCAGAAGATTTAGATCATTCTTCGGGGAGACTTCATCAACCCATTCCATCGGAAACCACACCGTTGTCCTCCTCGACACGATATCCCTCTCTGATTTCGCCAACCCGGAGATTCCAAAGCATCCTCGCTCTGTGTTGGATGCATTGGCACCGTTGAACCCTGCTGACCCTCCCCGCATCCTCTTGACACACGTCCCGTTATTCAGAGATCCAACCACCCAAAAATGTGGTCCGCTCAGGGAATCAACCAAAAAATTCCCAATCATGAAAGGTCCCCAGTATCAGACTGTCATTGAAAGTGGTCTCACTCAGGAGATTTTGACCAAGGTGCGCCCAGAAATCATTTTCGGCGGTGATGACCACGATTACTGTCACATCAAGCACGTTTATGGCGAGTCCAACACTGCGGAGGAGATCACCGTTAAATCGTGCTCTATGAATATGGGTATCAGCCATCCCGCTATCCAGTTGCTGTCCCTTAATACCCAGGATGGTAAGGGGAAGACGTACCAGACACAGATTTGTTACCTTCCTGATCCATATTACACTCTCAGGTCATACGGTGTCATAGCGCTGATCAATGCCATTTTACTGATCTTGATGTTCCTTCTCCCAAAGTACTGGAATCAACTCATGCGCATTGTGAAGAGAGCTCTACCTGCTAAACAGCTGCTCCCAATCGCAGAGACTGTCAGTGCGGTGAGATTTGAACGTACGGAGAGAGATTGGGTTGCAGCGGCACTCAACGGCTCCATCATCGCAGCCGGCGTCTTGTTCATATTCTCGATCTACTTCAATTCCATGTAAGGGGGCATGTGTACATATAGCACATAATGATATTCAACGATACAAAAGGTCGAATTTTAGATCATTCCACGTAGTCTTGCAATGTAGTTGTTCCCTGTAGAGTAATCTGATCTCTTGGAAATGAACTGCTTCAGGATGTAAGGCTTGACGGTAACCAGTTGTCCCTCCTTTGTCAATGAGGTCAACAACTCAGGCTGAATAGTGAACAAGTTGGCAATCTCTCTCAGTAGGCCAAACTGTTTGGAGATGTTAGGCAAGTTCCATGGTTCAACTGCCTGTTGGTAACTGATAATGTCCTTTGTCGCAATAATGCCGCCAGTGGAATTGATCTGAAAATTTCTGTAGTGCAAAAAGAGTTGGTTAAAAGTATACTGTCCAACATCAGTAAGGATACGGTTCAAGTTCTCTCCATTCAGGTACACTCTCAATTGTTCATAGAGCTCGTTCAACACCTTGCACAATGAGATACATGTCGGGGTATCTGACTCAAACAGCTCCGTTGTGAGGTAGTCCTTTTTCTTCTGCTTGGATAAGGCAGCGGTGATCTTTTCTTGAACCTTACTCAAGGTCTCCTTAATAATGATATTGATGGCTAGTTCAACGTGGGAAACGTATCCGTTAGTCAAGTTGATGATTCTTTGTCTGGCAGCTGGGTTGTTGTTGGAGAGGGGCAAAAAAACGGTTCTGATGCAGGTGGACACAAGGTACATGATCTGACTGGCTGCGTTCACATTGTAGAAACACTCCAAATCAATGGCGTCGGATTTGTTGTCTTGGCAGAGGAGGTCGTTGAAAGAGACCTCGAGACCCGGGTCCATGTAGGATTTTCCAACGCCAATGAGGAGAATCTCAAGGATATCCAGACTCAACTCTGAGGCCTTATTTGAAGGTGCCAGTTCCACCAGGCGCGATAGGGACTCAACGGTAGATTGCAAAACCGTCTCCATCTTATTGAGATCAAGTCTCTTTCCAGCTCTGATCTCTTCAGGTGACTTGTGGACATCTTGGAAACTGTTGATGGACTGCGACCTTTTGAATGATCCGGATCTGTCCATATGCGTCTTCATGAAGTTCTTGAGTTGGTTCACGCGCGTTGTTTTGTTCAAGCTGTCGTAGTCGTTGGACAATTCCTGATCTTGAGAATACGACGAAATTCTTGCAGCAAGCTTCCCTGAGATCGACGTCTCATTCATTTGCTCGTAATTCTGAGTGACATTGATAATAATGCTCTCCAAAGTCTTCTTTTCCTGCTCAAAAAACTTCATCTCGCTTTGGTATTGAACAAACAGGTCACCAAAGCTCTGGTCAATTATGACATTTAACTCTTCCAACTTGTGTTGGGGTTGAGCATTCAAATGCGTTGCAAAGAAGTCCTTCAACCCTTTTGAAAAGTTCCCGGTGGATATGTAAAGTGCGGACAATGTTCTTAGATATGCCAAGCTGGAGGAGCTGTACGCGTTTCTCACCAAAGCCTCAACTCTGGACTGGATCTGTTGGGCATATAGTCTCTCGATGAATGATCCAAGCACCGGAAGCGGATCCCTAAAGACCTCCAGGATGATGATTGTTTCGTCTCTCAGCACCCCATCGATCTCTTTGAACAACGTCTCCGTGAAGCGTGTGGGCAATCCATCACGGTTCAAAGGATCGGAGAGGCTTTCCCAGGTCGCAGAATCACTCAAATCTTCGTCCTGCGCGTTGGCCTCCTCGATGAAATATTGGTGCTGACTCACAAAGTTTTTGATGACCGCCACACCGCCGTTGAAGTCCGTCAACATATCGGCAATATCCTTCATCTTTGGCAAGTTATTGGCCTTGTATGCATGATCAAAGTCTTCTAGAAGAGAGTTCTCCATTAGCTCAGAGGCTTTCTGAATGGAATCGTGACAAGTCTGTGAGTTCTCCAAATCTTGTGAAATCAGCTTCTGGGACAGTGACACCACTTGGGCCATTGTGGAGGCACAACGTCTCTTGTCCTTGATGGAGCCATTGAGCATGTATTCAAGGTCTGGGGAGTTTCCTTGATCGTAGAATTGGGTGTAGATCTCAATCAAAGACACAGTGGCAAGGGAGCGGTCCTTGGCTCCAATGATCGTGGCCAGGCTCTCAGTGAGTGGGTTGATCTTGGAGCTTGCCTTGTAAACTTGATCGTCTAGCTTCTTGAACTGTGTGGAGATGGACTCAGTGCGAGATGCCAAGGAAAGGACGTTTCTGGAATGGTCAAGGTCATACCTATCAACCTCCTTTTGTAATGTCTCTTGCCTCGAGGCAGCGTCGCTGCTCAGAGCACGCAACTCACGTAGTGTTGATTCAAACGTTCTAATGAATGGCTTAGGGTCTAGCAGTTGCAGCTTGGTGTTGTTACTACTGCTGCTGTTGCTGACTGGGGTGGAAACGTGGTCCTTGCTTACTTCTTCAATGAAGTCATAGACAGACAAATTATCCTGTTATCTGTTAGCACGAGAACAAGGAGGGGGATGAGAAAAAAAAGGCTTGAAAGAACGACATACCAAGAAATTATCAAGCGTCAGAAGCTTGCGGATTCGAGGATCCAAATCATAGATGGAACTCATGCGCGCAGGTCTGGTTGAGGTGATGGGTTGGAAAGAAATGGTGGTTTTTTTTTGTTTGTCTGGTCAAATGTTTGTTTTTGGTTCCGAAACTCTTACTCAGAATCAAAACATCACCAACCGAGAAACAGTCCAACGGAGAGCAGTAGAAATGGCAGAACCTGGGAATCCTTCCAAGCTCAGCGATTCCGAGCTCGCAGAGCTTACAGAACTACGTCAAATTTTAGAACTGACAAAGGTAATGTGAGTACGCGTCGAGAACCTTTTGTTTGCACTTTCTCGGTACTAACCCTCCCAACAGCGACAAGAATCTGGAAAGGTGCAGGAACGCACTCAAAGGCTCAAATAATTTACCGGATCCATCGTCGCAGAAGGACCTGGTAGAAACAATGGCCAATTCCACAAAAAGTCTCAATCAGATCCTGGAGCTTTTCGGCCAGCTTTGAAAACACGAACCCGCGGAAAACGAAAAAGTTCGCAACAATGGATCCCTTCTGACCTTTTTAAAAGCTGGAACAGCTCCAACAACAATCCGGTGAATCTCCTCATGTCTGTCCACAACGAAATCCTTCAGAGGCATCAGCAAAATCTACTCAAGAAGCACTTGGGAGGCGACGTCGAGTCCGATGATGACGATGAACTGCTCGAATTACTTGAAGACGAAACAGAGTTTGACCAATACAGAGAGCGTCGACTCGAGGAACTCTCCAAACAGTAAGTGTGACACTTTTTTTTTTTTGGAGAATATCTCTCTTGGAAAGCTCTAACTTAAGAACCAGGTTGAAAGCTTCCAAGAAACAAATAGCAGAAGGACACGGCTGTGTGGAGACTCTGCTAAACGAGGAGCAAGTTCTACAGGCCACAACAAAGACAAAGAATATTGTCCTCCATTTCTTCCATCCCACTTTCGGAAAATGCAAAGTTATGGACTCCAAGCTCGAGGTCCTAGCTCAGAAACATCTCTCCACAAAGTTCATCAGGATTAATGTCGAAGACTCTCCATTCTTGGTCACCAGACTCAAGGTCAAAGTCCTTCCAGTGGTGCTGCTCTACGTTGATGGTATTGAAATGAACAGATTGGTGGGATTTGAAAAGCTCAACTATCAAGAGTCTGGCGACTTTGCCATTGAGTCTCTCGAGAAGTTCCTTTTGGACAATGGTGTCATTGAAAGAAAAGCCAATAACTACCAAAGGCTTTCAAGGAAAGTAGAAGTTGATGATTCTGAAAGCGATTTAGACCTGTGATTTACCTCACCACCAGCTGGCACAGTATCACGGAAAGAATCCCTTGGACAAACCCAAACATCCCAAGGTCATGTCCCTTCACGTGCTCTGGTACAACCTGTTGGTTATATGCAATTGTCTTACCCGGTCTGGCACCATCCATATCATGACCTTCTTCAATAGAATCGGGACCAAGATCTTCGTACAAGTTGGGAAAGTTCTCTCTTCTGTTCTCAAAAATAAGGTCTCCTAACTTGTAGACATCCCTTTCACCCTCAGTTGGTTCTTTCATCAGCCCATTGGTCTCCAATGGTGATAGATCTTTCAATGGAAGCCCTCCCCGTAGTCTGAACGACTGTACCTTTCGATAAGAAATCGGTTGCAGCAGCTCAAACTTGACTGTGTCAACGCGGCTGGAAGCGTGTAATTGTCCGTCCTTTGGCTCCTGAGACCAGGAAATATGCAACTCCGACATGTCTTCAGATATCACTGGTCCTTGAATTCTACTGTTCTGTCATACAACGATGAAGAATCTCTAAGGAATCTTGAAGGTTACACATGTGTGCATACTGACACTATTAAGTCACAAAGGAATCAGATTCATTTATCCGGTCATTTTGCCGGAAGGGTGTCTGGGTTTTCTCCCAAAATCAAGTTTTCGCGAATCACGCAGTTTTCGCCACCTACAAAAATTTTCCACATAAGTTTCAAAAATTTTCAACTTCTTTTCCTCTCTACCCAATTTTGGTAAGAAAGAAGCACTTTTTTGCAGACAAACCAAGATGCAAATTTTTGTTAAGACCCTTACTGGTAAGACCATTACCTTGGAGGTCGAGTCTTCTGACACCATCGACAATGTCAAGTCCAAGATCCAGGACAAGGAGGGTATCCCACCTGACCAACAAAGATTGATCTTTGCTGGTAAGCAATTGGAGGATGGCAGAACTCTTTCTGACTACAACATCCAAAAGGAGTCCACCCTTCACTTGGTCCTAAGATTGAGAGGTGGTGGTAAGAAGAGAAAGAAGAAAGTCTACACCACCCCAAAGAAGATCAAGCACAAGCACAGAAAGGTTAAGCTTGCTGTCTTGACTTACTACAAGGTCGACCAAGACGGTAAGGTTGAGCGTTTGAGAAGAGAGTGCCCAGCCGAGACCTGTGGTGCCGGTGTCTTCATGGCCAACCACAGTGACAGACAATACTGTGGTAAGTGTCACTTGACCATCAAGGCCAAGAACTAAATTCAGGTTAATCTAGGGTCACTCTGAGTGGATTGTATGTACCATTCAGTTGTTTTAGTTTAGTCTAATATTTGTTTAGGTTTTGAGTTCATGTGTAGATTGGATCGCCCCTTTGTTGCCTACCTATCGGTTCTCTTATGTGTAGCGCTTGGCGAGGAGTTGGAACAATTCCAACGCTATATCGGGCCTACAATTGGTATTTAGTTACTTCATTTATTCAGTAGTAACAATGCAAGTGGTCTAATGCAACGTTCTATGGTAGGACCTCTGTGTGTTTTGGTCTTTAATGCAAAATCAGAGTGAGATGGCTCTCTGATTATAAATATCTCAAATCATGCTTCGGGCTCATTAAGTGTCAGCTTTCTGACAACCTTCTTCAGATTCCGGTTCTCTTCCATCAACTCCAATCTGAAATTCTCAGACTTCTTCAGCTCGATCATTGCCTTCTTCAAATTGTTGAATCTGCTCTCGGCTAGTCTCTTGAATCTTTCCAGCTCCTTGGCAAGTATTTCATTATGTTGAGCCAGCTCTGAGTTTCTAGCAGTCACGGCAGCAGATCCCGAGTGATCTTCCTTCATCAAGAAAGAATCATCAAGGATTTGTTCTATAGTGGTTGGGTTTGGGAAGATATTGTGGTCGTTGGGGGTGCTAATATGGGAATCATCGGTAGCCAGAAGTGACTCCGGAGTCAATGGTTTTGATTCCAATTGTTCAGCAAAGTTCTCCTGTTCTAAAACATTGATATCAAAAGTTTGCTTTCTCTTCTGAGGGATCAATGGAATGTTGGTGTGACGGTGCATATCGCTTGTGTCGGTCTGTGGTGCAAAATCAATGATGGCTTGGTGTTGTGAAATCTCAGCCAGGGCATTGGACACTACCTGATCAATGTCTGCTGGGATTGAGAAGTCACTAGCGCTGAATCCAGAACCTAGATTCTTGTGGTCGCCAAATAAAGCCTCGATGTCAATCTCTTGCGTGGCCATCTTGGAATGTATGTGTGCCAATCGTGTGTCGAAAGCAGCTCGTGGCACAATGCGAAAGAACTCAGTTACAGTGGAATGTGACGCTCAGGAAGTAACAGAATCACACAACTAAGGGATCCTTTTTCGCTATAGTTGTTGCGCAAGGAGATATCTTTGTTTATGGTTAATCCAATCCTGAAAAAATTTTAGAATACAGGCCATCTCATCGCGTTCTTCTGAGAGCAAAAAAAAAAAAAAAAAAATCTTTGAGGATCTAGAGAGCAAAAAGCAAAATGCTCTCACTCAGAGTCGAACTGAGGATCGCCACATTACTAGTGTGGCGCCTTACCAACTTGGCCAGCAAAAAGCAAAATGCTCTCACTCAGAGTCGAACTGAGGATCGCCACATTACTAGTGTGGCGCCTTACCAACTTGGCCATAAGAGCAGCTGCACTTCGCAGAATGCGATCTGTTATTCTTGCAGACACCCATACCTGCATGTGACATTAGAAGCTTGTTTGTAGCAGAGATGATATCCGCCGATCGAAAAGGAAAAGAGTGATGTTTCGAATAGGCCATTCAGGTTTCATTTCCTCTCAGTGCGGAAGCTGACCACTTTTGCAGTTATTGGTCAAGTTCTCCACTTTTAAGATTAAAGAAAAATAAAAACAAAACAAAGCATCTCACGACACCTCTTGTGCTCACCAACCTCTTTTCAAATCGATGTCAAAGCCTATCCTACCCCTGCTCGAGACAGTGCAGAGAACCATTGAGGAAGCGGACACGCCACTTCCCCTTTCTGGGCCCCTTCGAGTTCAGGCTTTGGAACGTGAGCTTGACCAACTTTCCCAAATCAATAACATGATGGACAGCGTCATCGCATCTATCGATGCATCATCGGCAAATGTCGACATTGTTCTGTCTACTACTGAATCATCGAATAAGCTCCTCGAAATGTGGATCAAGATCTTATCGCAGACAAGTTATACCACTGCGATTTTAGGTGACAAGAACTGGAAAGGTGTTTCGAAGAACGAAGAAGACTACCAATCTCAACTACGCAGACTTGACGAGCTACAAAGAAGATACAATTCCGAAAAACAGAAACGAGAAAACGAGAGAGAGGCTCTGCAACAAAAGAAAATCGCGCAAGAGAGAAGACTTAGAGAACGTGAAGAGACCCTGAGAAGAAGAGTGTACGGTGGTAGCACTTCTACCAGGTCGAACAAAACTCCTGGTGGAAGCACCAAAACCAGTACGGCTACGTCAAGAACTGGTGCAAGATTTACTCGCAAAA
Source organism: [Candida] sanyiensis (assembly GCA_030569275.1). Lineage (NCBI taxonomy): Eukaryota > Fungi > Ascomycota > Saccharomycetes > Phaffomycetales > Phaffomycetaceae > Barnettozyma > [Candida] sanyiensis. Next base: position 58,390 of record JAJMKO010000033.1, on the reverse strand, counting down.
AGTGAAATGGTTTGGTGATGAGCAACAAGTTTGTCGACTGAGCCTTGCTACTGATGCATCTCCACAATCACTAGAGTAATCAATGCTTCACGACCCTCATTGGTGCTCTTGTCGAATGAAAATGCAATCTAAGGTTAGTGCATTGGCGACAGCTTATTTGTTTAGAGCTGAATTGTTCTCTCTGCGTTCACGGTAGGTTACCCACTTGATAACTATCTCGTGCATCATTGCAGCATAGTTTTCTTCTTTGGGGGTTGCCATTTTGGATGACGATATCAATACCCCATAGACATGTCTGGTGTGTGACTTCGTCTATAGTAAGATTAGTGATTCAATTTTAGTGAAATGGAAAGAGTTTCCATCACATTGGGGAGCCACTCAGGCAGGGAAACGAGTGCATCGCGATTTCTGTTTGTTACAACCTTCCCAGTAGATGTTAAGAGATCTGGGTTGTGATCAGACCCAGTTGGTAGAACCATTGCCAAAAATGGTCTGCTTCCACTCCTCAATAGGTCTTGCAACATTAAAGCTTCATGATAATTACACAATCTCCGACAGATGATAATTGCTAGGCGTGGTCACTCAGGGAATCGAACCGCTACCATGCTTTCTATAGGAAAAAGCCCTCATTCGACCTCAAGGACTGTAAATGAGCAGTCTTTGTAGGTATCATCTTGTTCTACGGTTGAAGCTTGTAGTGGATTGCGATATTTTGCAAAAAAAATAGTAAATCTCTTTGTAAAACGGTTCATCCTTATGCAGGGGAACTGCTGATCATCTCTGTATTATTTCAAATTGACCAAATGTCCACTAGGGACGCGAAAGCAAGTTCGCGAATCAACCCTATCGTGCCATGCTTAGGTAATTGTCCTATCCAACGTCCGACGGATAAACGACGTATCTAAAAGTCATATTGACGTCTTTTTTTGCTGGCCGCCACAAAACTTGCAGCTTTCAATTGTTTCTTTGATTAAACATGAGGTTTTCAAATATTGTTATAATTATATAGACCGCGTGCTTTTTTAGTCTGATTACTGAAAATTTGGTATATTAATACTGATAGTTTGATTGGCAATGTAGTTGCTGATATGATCTTTGAGGGAAGGTTTGCTTCTAGCACACTGCAGCTGTGCTGTTATTGTGACTTTTAGCTTTAAATTTATCTAATCTAAGCTAGTCGAATCGGGGTATCGATGGCATCTGATAATTCTCTTCAGTCAGATTTCTACACCCGAATATTCACATTTTTGACATCACATATCCCCTCAATTTTCTGTTTAGTATTTGTTCAATGACCAGTATCCTGATTTTCTCACTTTCAATCAGAGATACCCAAAAACCACTGAAGTGAACTGCACAAATTGACAGGGGACTCCATCCAAGGCCGATGACATCCTATGTCCGATCCAGGGGCAAGATAGAACCCGCAGAAACTTCCCAATATCCAGAGCGTGCTTCTACTTCAGACTTTTCTCATCATTCTTAACCTTGAGGATATTGGCGATGAGCGCACTGCTGCTCAGTTGATTTGTAATTGGGGAAAGCCTTGCGGCCTAGACGACTATGTCATCCCAGAGTTCGCCTACGAGCCCGTACTTTGTGATGAGGTTAGAAGTATCAATAAATCAACACTAGCTTGGAGACAAGAGCTCTTTGGAGAGGATGCGACAGATGATTCTCCTGATGATCTTTTCAAAGAAGTTCTGCTCGTACTGGGTTTGACGCATTAAAGGCCACTTTGAATCATGACAAGAGCGAGGAAAGAATACTGTTGGATTATAGAAGCCTGGCTACTCTTGTCAACCATACGTGGATCGGACCAGATCCGTATACCCGTCGCACCATTAACGGTGCACAAGAGTTGAAGGATCAACTAGTTGGTGATATCAGGAGCTTCTTTGAAGATGATGCAGATCCTCATGCAGACACCGATTGGCAGCTTGTCACAATTCTCCCCATCCCATTGTTAAAGGTGCTGAACCATGCTTGTGCACTTGGCCTCTTCTTCCGATGAGGAGCATCGTCACTAAAAGTGAGGAACATCGCACGAATCACCTCGAACTTTGCTAGAAGGTTTTACGCTCGCGGAGACAGAGGGGAAACGAAAGACAAGGGATCTACCGGTAATTCCAGCCTTCTGCAACCTATTTAGGAGCAATCTGACCTTGTCATCTGGTCTTCCGTTTCTGAAGTGACCTAACACATCATCGGAAGATACCACCAGAATTTGGAGAAGGATGAGTTAGCGCACCAGAGACAGGTCACAGCCCAGCGCTTTTAGAGGCGGTACTCAATCGACTCCAATGAGTTGAGTTCCTATGAGTGCTCTAGAAAATGCCAATGGGACGAGATCTGCAACACCCCTTCTCGGGGGCCTGCACCTTTGGGATGGAGAGATTGGGGGCATTGGCCACTTGCACGACCACGAAAGGGCAGAGAGAAACGCAAAGCAGAACAAAAATTTCTGGGTTTCATTTGCAAAGACTGAGTCAAGTGAGCAGTGTGATATGATGGAATGCTCAGAAGTTTAGTGCTGTAGTTACTGTGCCCCGTTTCTTGTAGGGCCCCCCGCCCAGATAAGCGAAAAAAACAAACAAACAAAACCCTGGTCCCTAACTTTTAACACCTATACCACAATTCGGAACCAATGGCCTCCAACGACTCCGACACTTACAGTACAAAGATTATCGACTTCCAGGGAAAGCGGAACATCCTGGTCCAGAACGAGAACGGGCCGTGCGCGCTGCTGGCCATTGTCAATTCCCTGCTGCTCACTGTCAACCAGGACTCCGCCCCACAAACGCACGAACTCGTGGCGCTTGTCAACTCAGAATCCGATATCGCTCTCGAGCAGCTCCTCAACAGGCTGGGAGACATCGCTATCTCCAACCAGGGCATCTACGGCTTGGATCCAGCGGAAGTGCAAGCCACGTTGTCGCTGTTGCCGAAGCTCCATGAGGGACTCAACATCAACCCAATGTTCGATGGAAGCTTCGTGGCGGGCCAGGAGCTCAGCATCTTCAAAGTTTTCCAGTTGCCCTTGGTGCACGGTTGGATTGTTGACCCATCGGACGTTGACCACGCTGCTTTGAGAAAGTACAACTCTTATGAGGCCAGTCAGAACGTGCTAGTGGAGGCGTATGATCTCGAGCAGAAACAGAACAGAGACTACGCTGACGAGGAAATCCTGGCCGACTCCAAACAGATCAAACATTTCTTCGCCCGCAGTGCCACGCAGTTGACCGACTATGGATTGCAATACCTGAGACAGAACCTTTACGATGATTCGCTGGCGATCTTCTTCAGAAACGACCACTTTGGCACCGTCATTAAGAAGGGCAACGATCTGTACGAGCTTGTGACGGACACTGGCTTCAAGAACAAGTCCCAGTTTGTGTGGGAGTCCTTGCTCTCGATCAATGGAACCAACAACTCCTTTTTCACAGGTGAATTCACCCCACTTCTTGAGGATTCGTCCAACCCATTTGACGACGGTGGGGATGGTTCGCCACAGGAGCTGGATGACCGTGCACTGGCTATGCAGATCCAGGAGGAGGAGGATGAGCGAGTGGCCAAGGCTCTTCAGAAGAGATACAACCCAAAGCCAAAGCCCACTGAAGAATCCAGCAAAAAGGACAAGAAGAAAGAAAAGAAAGAGAAGAGGGAAAAGAAGTGTGTCATTATGTAAAACATTTATATGTTAGTTGAGTATACAGATTGGTTGATGACCGTCCTATTAATCTCTTCTTCTCTTTGAGGATGGGGTGTCATTATCGGGTTGCTGGTTGTGGAATTGATCGTGCACAGCGTTCCTCAAGAACTCAGTCAGCTTCTCCTCTGGGTTCTCACCTTCAACAATCTCCTTCAGTTTCAACCTCTGCTCATCATCGATGTCAATGGTCAAGTCCCCTTGGTTTTCATACGAGTACCTGATTTGATGCTCTGTAACCTCTTCAGGCTTAGGCAGGGAATCCAGGATATGTGGAGTATCGTCATGAGGGTTGTCGTGGTTCAGCGAACGTAGGTACTGTACCACTTCTGGGAACTCGTCGTCCTCCTCGATGTAGTCGGCTGCCGTTTTGCCCTCGTGGTCCTTGATCTTGAAATCAGCATTGTATTTCTCAACGAGTAGTTTTGCCGTCTTGAGGTCTTCAACATGATGTAAAGGAGTGTCACCGTCAGCATCTTGGATGTTGATATCACCGCCTTTTTCGATCAGATACTCGAGCAGCTTGGTGTGGCCATAGGAGACTGCAGCGTGGATAGGCGTGTATCCGTTTGGATCCTTTGAGTTTGGACTGAACTGTTCGGACTCCAAGAAGCCCTTGACGGCAGCCAGGTCACCGTCACTGGCAGCTACCCACAAGTTAGCAACCATCCTGTATCTCTTCTCTCGGCGTGGAACGTGGTTAAAGCACCGCCCCCCGGCTCATCGACTTTAAAATTTTTTGAACTGAAAAGTGGAAAGTAACCCCTCTCTCTCCTCCGTTTTCAAGACGGTGTTCCTAAGCTCTTTAAAAATGACCACTCCGCCGCCAGACTACCCTCTCAAGGATAACCTTCCCGCCCCAACAGCGCCTGTGGAACCAGCTTCTGTGCAGGGATTCGAATGGTGGCGTCGCACAATGTCGTACAAGACCGGTCTCGGGTTGACCCCCGAGGCTGCCTCGCAGTACGAGAATGACGCCCGCTGGAAAAAGAACCAGGACGATTGCAACAAGTGCTACGAGTACCGTGACTTCGCGATGAAGTACTCACCCTCAGTGATATTTATGATACAGCAGATAAAGAAGGTTAACCCAACGGTTGGCGGTGTCATTGACAAGAAGATTGTGTGCGATATCTGTGACGAATGGAAAGGCGGTGGTTTCCACCCTGAGCTGGGTGTGCTGCTGTGTCAGAACAGAATCATCGACCAGTATCACTTGGAAGACACGCTGACGCATGAGCTAGTCCATTACTACGACAACACGAAGTTCAACGTGGACTGGTTGAATTTGAAGCACCATGCCTGTTCGGAGATCAGGGCCAGCTCGCTGAGTGGAGAGTGTCGCATCATGAACCAGATCAAGAGAGCTGGTCTGACGAAGTTTGGAAGAGGCCACCAAGAGTGTGTCAAGAGAAGGGCGACCCTGTCTGTTGCTGCCAATCCAAACTGCAAGGACAAGGAGCAAGCTGCCAAGGTTGTTGACGAAGTTTGGGACTCTTGCTTCAACGATACCAGACCATTCGATCACATTTACAGATGACTCTCTGGAATATTTTAAATCATGTATATAGGGTATAGATGACCTGATGGTTCCTTTTATCAGAATGTCAAGTAGAGCGTACACATCATGGATGGTCCAGTGATGATACCAATCCAGAAGATAGCGTTCCCCAAGGTCTTCCTATCCTTTAGGAACCGGGTTTTAGAAATTGCTATCAGAGGTAACTGGAACATCTGTAAAAAGAGCAAGTATCCTCTGAGCTTGTGGAATAGGACAAACATGGCTAGCTCGTGCAAGATGGAACTCAACAAGAAGGTGAAGAGGGTCGCCTGGCCCTTGGTCAATTGCATGGCACTAATTGAGCTGTGGTAGACATGTCTTAGCAAGAACTTATGGACAGGGACATTCCAGATACGGGCAAACTGATCCCATGAGGTACAATTCCACCATGGGCCGTAGAAGTCTCGATCACCAAATCTGGTGAGCTCGGCAATCGCATTGAGGATTGCATCCCAAATCAAATAGAACACCAAAATGTAGATAATGGCGAAGCTTGGCATCACATTCAGCAGCAAGAGAGGGTAGTGTTGAATTCTCTTCAAGATTGGGAGCTCCCTTAGCGCAATGGCTCTTATAGCAATCGGGTACAGTTGATTCTGGGCAATGATGATCATGATCGTAATGACACCAAAGATGGCAGCAACCTTCTCCCAAACATACCACCATCTGATCTTTGGAGAGCGTGGGAAGTCAATTTGATACACCACCGTTGGGAACATTGTGTACCAGAAGAAGTTGTCCAGATTGATGTTGGATGGGAATGGCGTGTTGGTCGATTGGTACTTCAATTCAAACTCACAGAAACTGATGGAGTCCGTCAATAACTTGGTGTACTCATCATGAGTGTCTTGGGACACATCATTAGCCTTCTTCATTAGTCCCTTTGAGAACTCCAGCTCGTTCTTAATTCTCCAAAGATAGCCATTGTAGAAGCTGTACGAATGGATCTTCATCAGTATAACCAATGAATGCAGGAAGAGGAATATTTTACCGATCCATGGGAATTGGCGTCTTTCAGCAAAGATGGTGAAATTGACAAAGAAGCCAAGCTCGAGAACGGCCGACATGATCCAACCAGCACCTTCCCAGCTGAGCCAACCGCAGTTGATGGCGCAGTGTAACCCGTAGAAAATGTACATGGAAAGGTACATCCATAGGTCAGTGAGCGCGATCTCGACCAGATTCGTCAGCAGTATGTTCACAATCTCCGCTCTGAGACCGTGCTCCAGGTAGTAGTTGACAGTGATGTTCAGGACAATGATGGCAACAGCGACCCAAAAGAGGATGAAGAGGCCATGGAACTCTCCGTTCTCCATGCCAGCCTTATCCAAAAGCGATGGTGCCTCGGTGAATTTGATGTCGCCGAGCTGCGACCTCGGGTTGCCCTCGTTGCTGAAGCGGCGCTTGTTGACCGTTATTCTTGTTGTCAACTCGTAGATCTCTTCGTTTGTGCGTCGCTTCACCAACTTGACTTTATCTGGCCGGACTTCGTTGACTGAATCGGCCAATGGGGCTCTGTGGTTGGTATGCAGCTCAAGGAGAGGAGGCGCTTGTTCATCGGACAGTTGGGTATCCGATTGGTCCTTAGTACTGGCAGCGCTGTCGTCATAGTCGTTGTCGAGCAGGAGAGACTGCCGGGACTTGTTTTTGACCGAGAGCCTTCTGAGATGTGATTCTCCGCCGAGTGAGTCGTCCAGTTCCATGCTGAATACCTGGACGATGTCTAGTCACTAAAGGGCACGCTTAGCAACTAACTCTATCTATGTGACAAAAAAAAGACAACCGGATGTTTTCCACCGGGGGGTTGCTAAACCCGAACCATCCCGAGAGCCCGGCTAGCATCCGATGATGTTACATAAGTGTTTTGTCAGAATGCGATGAGCGCTGGCGCCAAATTTTTTTTTTTTTCTTATACAGCAGAGAGGACTTTATCATAGACGCATTAGGATCCCACTTCCCAAGATGTCCCGTCCAGAGCAACTTGCCCCACCAGAAGTTTTCTACAATGAATCTGAGTCCCAAAAGTACACATCCTCAACACGTGTGCAACACATCCAAGCCAAGATGACCTTCAGAGCGCTGGAGCTTTTAAATCTGCCACAGGGCCTGCCGCACCTGGTGCTTGATATTGGATGTGGTTCAGGTCTCAGTGGTGAGATCCTCACAGAAGAGGGTCACATTTGGATGGGTATGGACATCTCAACATCGATGCTGGCAACGGGGTTGGACCGTGAGGTCGAAGGTGATCTGTTCCTGGCTGATATGGGCAACGGTATTCCATTCAGACCAGGTACTTTCGACGCTGCCATTAGCATTTCCGCTATCCAGTGGCTTTGTAACGCGGACACTTCTACCAATGACCCAAAGAAACGTTTGATGAGATTCTTCAACACGTTGTTTTCCAGTTTGAAGAGGGGAGGGAAGTTCTGTGCCCAGTTCTACCCGATGAACGACGACCAAATTGACCAAATCCTGGGAGCTGCTAAAGTGGCCGGTTTCCAAGGCGGTTTGGTTATTGACGATGCAGAGAGCAAGAAGAACAAGAAGTACTACCTTGTGCTGAGTGCAGGCCAGAGCACACAACAGCTGAATTTGTCCGGCTTGACAATGGATGCTCCCGATGAAGTGCAGCAAAGAAGACTGGCAAAGAAGAGCAAGAAGGATATTGAGAGCGCCAAGAATTTCATTCAGAGAAAGAAGGAGCTGATGAGAAAGAGAGGCAAGAAGGTCGCACATGATTCCAAGTTCACAGGCAGAAAGAGAAAGTCCAGATTCTAAATGGTTCCAGAATCCACCTTCTATATTTAATAGATTCATTGCATTGATGCTTTACGTCGGTAAGGGACTGAAAAGTTCCAGAGCGACTATGGACACTCAAAGTAAATCTGATGACCTCTCTGGAGAAGAGAGCGGGGGGGG